>RJWM01042897.1:0-14092 GCA_004363535.1 Dasyprocta punctata
TATATATATTTGTAACATTTTCTACTCTCATTCATCAGTTGATAGACACTTAGGTTGATTCCATACCTTAGATATTATGAATAGTGCTACATTAAACATGGAAATGGAAGTATAGTTATCTATTTGACAGGATAATTCCATTTTCCATTAATGTATACCTTATAGTGAGATAACAGGATCATACTACAGTTCCACTTGTTGGTTTTTGATGAATTTCCATTTTCTTTTCCATATGGTTGTACTAATTTAAATTCACTCCAGCAATGTATAATGATTTGCCTTTCATATTCATTCTCATCAACATTTGCGGGTATATTTTTTAATTTTTACTTTTCTGAATTTTTGATACAGATATTTATATAGGGATGGAAGATTTGACTGTGGTTTTATTTGCATTTCCCTCAGAAATAGTGATAGCCAGCATTTTTTGGAAAGCATTTATTAACATGTATTGATGGTATATATGAGGGAGTTTTATACATTCATTATGCATTGGTTAAATCCAGCCCCTGTTCTACTCTTCTCAATTGTTAGTATTTACTATTCTATATTTAGGTTGATTTACTTAGTTTCTATAGATGAGGAAAACATTTGGTACTCATCTTACTGTGTATCGTTTATTTCACTTAATAAAATGACCTACGTTTCCATTCATTTTGGTTTAAATGCCAAGAATTCACTTTTCTTTATGGTTGAGTGATAGCCCATTACGTATACATACAACATTTATGTGTCGAAGGATATCTAAATTCATGCTATATCCTAGTTATTGTGAATAGTGCTCAAATAAATATTGGTGTGCATGTACCTCTGGTGTAGCGGTTTTATTTTCCCTTAACACATCACAAGAAATAAGACAGCCAAGTCTTAAAATAAATTTATTTTTGGTTTCTGAGATATCTCCATGCTGCTCTCCACAATGGTTCTACTAATTTTTATTACCACAGACATGTACAGTTCCACTTCTTTCTACCTTCTGAATAACATGTTTTCTTTCCTGCTTTGTTTTCTTGTGCTCTTTGAGACCAATTCCTCTAACCGGGGTGAGATGACATTTCTTGTAGTTTTGATCTGTAATTTCTTAATGATTAATTAAGTTTATCTTTTCTTCATTTATTTGTTGGCCTTTTGCATATCTTCTTTATAAAAAATGTCCATTGAGACTTAGAGACATAGCTCTATGATCCAGTGTCTGGCTAACATACTTGAGGCCTGAGTTCAGTCTTCAGTGCATCAAAACCAGCCAGTAAGCAAAAATGAATTTAGACCAATTTCTCCTTTTTAGTTGATAATTTGTTTTTTGTTTTTTGTACTCAAATTGCTTAAATTTCCTATGTAATCTGGATATTGTTCCCTTGTGAGATGAATAGCTTGAAAATGTTTTCTCTCATTTTTACGACATCTTTTCATTCTATGGATTTTTTTCTTTTATTATGTACAAGATTCTTAGTTTGATATACACTTTTTGTCTATTTTTATTTCACTGCCTGTGCTTTTGGAGTGTTAGCCAAAAAAATATCACCTACACTAATGTGCTGAAGTGTTTCCCTTATGCTTTCTTTTAGTAATTTGAGGTCTTACAATTGATCGAGTTTGAATTTGTTTTTGTACATGATGAGATATATAGATCCGGTTTCATTTTATACACATGCATATCCAGTTTCTGGAGCACAAGTTTTTTCCCTTCTCCAGTGTATGTTTCTGGCTACTTTTTCAAATGACACTTCTGCAGATAGTAAGAGGTGAGGAACAGAGTTTCAACATGATGAACTATGATAAATAGAATTAATCTGTGATGATCTTATTTTCCCAGAAATAAATATATACCCACATATACTTCAGTCATCAGTGGCTGATAGTTTAATTAATAAAATACCAACAGATTTTATGTTTTCTGAATTTGCTATCACCTCTTTATTTATATTTTTGTGGTTTTAGGAAAGGTCAACACTTTCCACAGTTTCTGTTCATCACTTGTTTCATTGGAACAATAGTAAGTGCTATAAAGGGATCTTGTGAATGTCAATTATAGTTGCTATAATTTTCACTCTGTAACATTTTTTGAAAATTTCAGGTACCTATGTAAGATTTCTCCATTTTTCCAAGAAAAAACAAAAATGAATTACACAAATATCTGTACTATTGAGTTGTAAAAAGAAAACAAACTTCTTCTGTGTGGTATTGAGCTACCTCTCCAGCCATTTTTATTTTATTATTTGATTTTATTTATTTTTGAGGCAGGGTCTCCATAAATGGTTAAATTGTCAAGGAGTGGGCTTAAATTTATAATCTTTCTGCCTCAGAATCCTTCCAGGATTGCAGTGCCACCCTACTCAGCTGAGAGAGAGAGAGAGAGAGAGAGAGAGAGAGAGAGAGAGAATTTTAACCTTAGGTGATAATATAAACTGAGACTAAAAATAGAACTCTATAAACTTAAAATGTGTTTGCATTTTTAAAAACCACTTATTTACATACTAATTTTCTCATTTTACTTTGGACTTTTGAGTATTTTTCCATGAATAAAGCAGTGCTATATAAGCCATAGAGCATGTGTTCAAAGTTGATAAGTTTTCCTCCTTCCTAGCAGTACAATCAGTTATAAAATTTCAGTAAATATTACTTTGTTTTGTAAAAAAACTTAAATTTTCTACTCACTTCTTAGACAATGCAGATGAAATAGTAGTTGTTCTTATTGAACTTTCTATGTCACATGAGACACAAAGGTGCATCCTTATTAATATTTAGAAACTCTTTAGATAATTTATATTTGAGAAAATATAATTTATTTCTGACTAGTATTTCTTACAAGGAAAGATGATGGGTGTATATAATGACAGTCAAAGGATTTCTACAAAAATTATACTTGAATGAAAATACTAACTACAAGAATGAAATTATAACTGGGCTTGATGGCACATGCCTATAATCCTAGCAGTTGGGAGGCAGAGGCAGAAGAATTGCCACAAGTTCAAAGACAGCCTGGGCTATGTAGTCAGTTCAAAGCCAGCCTGAATTTCATAGTGAGATCCTGTCTCAGACAAACAAACAAACAAACAAAAAACCCGAAAAGAATAGAATTTTACCACGATGTTAAAATCTTCTTGACTATAAATACAAAATTATATTTAAATTACTTGAACAAGAAGTCCTTTATTTCGCAGAGAATCTCTTTATGTCATCATTTTTCCCTATTAGCTTCAGATTTTTGCAGTTAGTGTTTGTCTTAGTTACTTTTTACTCGTTGCTGAGACAAAATACCTGATGCCCAAAATTAGGGAAGGAAAGGTTTATTTCTTACAGTTTCTCAGGAGTTTCAGTCCATACTTAGTTGGCTCTAAGGCAGCATGGCGTGGCAGGGCTGCTGTTCATGGCAGCTGCCAAAATGCATGGCCTTCTGGTGAAAGAGAGAGAGCAGGAGAGAAGAAGAGAGAAAGAGGAAAACTCACCTCCCTCATATTGTATATCGGTTCCATCCCTGGGTGGGTGCAGCATTCACATCACCAATTCCAGTGCTAGACAACAAAGCAACCACAAGTGCTAGATTCAGGCCCATCAAAAGTATATGAGAACTTGGGGGTACATAGTATCACCCAATACATTCCACCCCTGGACCCCCAAGGACTCATGTACATCCCTAATACAAAAGACATTTAGTTCATCTCCAAGAGTTGCCAAAGTCCTAACAGTTTCAGCACTGTTGAAAAGTCCAAGTCCCAGATCTTCTCTGAGATCTATGGAAAACTCTTAACTGTAACCCCCTGTTCAAAAGAAAATGAGGTTAATCACTTCCAACAGATAAAGTCACAAGATAAACATTACCATTCCAAAATTACAAACAGGGAAATACAAAGCATTGGAACCAAAGCAAGCCCAAAATCCAGCAGGGAAAACATTAAGTCCTGGAGTTCTCTGCTTTGCATCTGAAGCAATCTGGTTGCAAGTTCCAAAAGGTTTGAGTGACTCCACCCCCACAGCACTTTCAGGGGTCTTTACTTCCATAGCTTTCCTTGGATGATTCACGTTCCTTGGTTTCACCCTTACATCTTTACACATTGCTCTCTATTGGTGAGGCAGGCCTGCATAAGCCTTTTCTTGTACTTAAAACCAGCACCACATGGATGCCACCAAGGCCCGCAGCCAGGTGGAGCAGTAGCCAGGCTTTCTTCTTTCTTGGCTGTAGGGGTCAACTGCCTGGATCGCTGAGCTCTCTGAACCTGATTGTGAGGAACAACTTCTCTATGCCACTGCCATTCTGAAATCTGGTGTGGCTGCTGCAATTCTGGAACCTGGTGTGGCTGTGACCCTTTTGAAACCTCCTGTGCCCTCTGTCACCACTCCAGGACATGGTACTCTGTGGCCTTTTCCTTTGAGCAAACTCTTTCACTTTCGAAGCCTTGAAGCTGTAAAGGGTGGAGGCTTGCTGCTTCCTGGGATGCCCCCAGGTCATCTTTTTTATTCCTTTGTTCCTTCTCAGCAATCAAGGTCTCAACTTGATTTTTACAGTCCACTGCTTCCTGGTCAAACTCACAAGGTTTTAAATCGCCATGCTGTGCTCTTTGCTCTTGATTCCCAGCATAAATTTGGCTAAGAGTCCCCAAGAAGAGCCAGGCCACCATTTCAACATTTGGTTGCCTTGTAATTTCTTTTTTAAGACTGATCATTCTTTGCCCTTAATCTCAGTCTCAGGCAAAGTCTCTGGGCATGGACAGAACACAGAGAAACTTTCTGCCAAGCCATAACACCCATCGTGTGGAGTGAAACAACCAATGCAGTCCTTTTTCCCAGCAGAAACCTCCTGAGCCTGGTCTTTACCAGCAGGCTTTCTATCAGCCTTCTGGTCTCCTGGGCTCTGACCAGAATCTCCCACACAGAACAGCCTAAGCTGCTCCAGCTCTATATGTGTAGGTGACATCTCCGCAACTTTCCAAAATCTCCCCACAAGCCATTTCCAAAGGCTCTTGAACCACATGGTCAGGAATAGTCACAGCAATGACCCCATTCCTGGTACCAAATTCTGTCTTAGTTACTTTTTGCTTGTTGCTGAGACAAAATACCTGATGTGCAAAATTAGGGAAGGAAAGATGTATTTCTTACAGTTTCTTCGGAGTTTCAGTCCATACTTAGTTGGCTCCAAGGCAGCATGGCATGGCAGAGCTGCCGTTCATGCCTGCTGGTGGGAGAGAGAGAGAGCAGGAGAGAAGAAGAAAGAAAGAGGAAGATTCACCTCCCTTATACTGTATATCAGTTCCACCTCTGGGTGGGTGCAGCACTCACACCACCAATCCCAGCACCAGACAACAAAGCAATCACAGGTGCTAGACTCAGCATCATCAAAAATATATGAGAACTTGGTGGTAAATAGTATCACCCAACACAGTGTTTTATTATTATAGGAGTTAAGAAAATAGCCAATGTTGTAATTCAAAAAATACATTCTCAATTTCAGCTAATAAATATTACACATTTCTTAACAAACTGTTCTCTTGAGTAATATTATAATGTATTTCCTTTGATATATTTATGCCCTTATGATATAGAGGAACGAAACACCCCACCTATATTCCCGTTATGAGTTTGTGTTCTCTAAAATTGAAGAATGAATTTTAGGAACAACAGAGGTTAAGAACAGAAATATTTATTGAGAGAAAGAAAACTTCTCTCTGAGAGAGAGACAGAGGGGGTCTTGAGTGAGTTGCCAAGGACTCGGTCTTTTCTAGGGATTTTTACAGAGTAAAGTCATGAGGTTAGGTGGGTCCAAGGCAGGGAAAAATGGGAACCGGAAAGGTGGGCATATGGTGGGACATAACTATGCTCAACCAATAAGACTAATTGCTCAGGTAAAATTGATTAAATCAAGGACAAATGGGGAAGCGAGTCACATAGTAAGTGGGGATGCTTAACAGCAGTGATTCTTCCTGTAGGGGGTGTGGGATGCTGACTCCTGACATCATCAGAGTGATAGAGAACTATTTAGAATGTTAGTCCTTAGGATATGGGTGCATTTGTTTGATCTTTTGTCTTGAGGCCTGGCCCACAGCAGGAGCTGTCTGTTTCCCCCACAGTTGCAAAGTATCTGGCCTTCTGTACTGGCTCCTTCTAGGCCCTAGCCCTGCCTGACTGCCTATAATATTTCTAACTAACTCAGCTGCCTGTCACACTTAGTTGTCAGTTAGCTGAGTAAAACCTATAATTGTGTGCAACATCTTTATTTCTATGACCAAAGTTTTTCTGGTATGTCATTCATCAAAGTGTCAGTCAGAAAAGGTAAGGTTTCTGAAACTTTAGAATATTTCCTAGAATTACTATTTTGTTAGCTAAAGCCAGGTTCCCCTCAAGTAATTTTGAGAAGTCATCCAAACTTAAAAAAGAAATCACACTGATAAAAAAGAGAACTTTATGGGATAAAAATTTCTTTTGCTCCATCAGTAAAGCCTCCAGGGTGACTTACAGAGCGTTTGCTCAAGAAACGGAATGAGAAGTGACGACTTTTGCTAAGAGAAGACTAAAGAACCGCAGAAGGGAGTTCAAGATTTGTGTGTTGATCATGTGAAGATTAAAAGTTACAAATGCCTATTAGTTATTCCTGTAGATAAAAGAAAGATTTTACATTAGATAAAAGTTATTTACAGCTATGGAATTGAACAAACTCCCTGAGATAAGGAAATGAAAATACTGTTTTCTGCAGAACTCCATTATTAATAGTTTGACCAGAAGAAGAAATGAAGAGGGATCTGAGAAGTAATAACAAGTGAGTTTGGAGAATGAGAGAATTCTAAATATTACAGGGTGACTGACATTGCAATATTCTCCAAAGTATTAAAAAAATGATAAAGTAACAGTAACTTGTGTCACACTGCAGTGCTGTGGCATGGTACAAAGGATAAGAGATTACTTGGAGTCAGTGTCCAATTCAAATTCCAAGAAGGCCCAGAGGGACTGCCCTTAACTGAGATTCCCTTTTTTGAGAGAGTTTCATAAAGATAGACCCTAACTGTAGCTTCTCTGATGTTTTTATTGATAGAATCAGGAAGCAATGATCAGGAGCAAACAAAGGACTTCTGTGTAGTAATTCACATAAAGCACAGGGAAAAGACAGGGAAAATTCAAGGTGGTTTGTTACATGAGTGACTTTAGGGCCAATCTAAGTGATAAATAGGAGTTTGGAGGGGAGAGGGCTAGAACATTCATTCCTTAAGGCAATGTGTTTTGATCCTAGTTGGGTTTGTGGCCCTGTAACCTATCTTTGAATCTCTTACCATGCATTCTAGGAAGTTTTGGGCTCTTGGTTCCTAAAGGCCCTTATCTCTGCGTATCTATCTTATATATACTTCCAGCCAATGCCCCACAGCTTTTATTGAGATTAATATAAACAGCTTCAGTGAAACAATACAAACAACTTCAGTGAAACTCTGTGACAAAAATCAAAGTAATAAATACTTTTTTAAAAATCAAAGAAAATAGCTCTGAATTCAGTAGAATTTTGAGAATTTTCAGTAGATGATAAAACTGAACGTCTTTTTCTGACCTCGACATGTTCAGGTTCAATGATATTTGTAACTGATGGTTTTAGTTCATCAGTCTTGTGTTAGGAAAGAAATTACCTTAGTTTAAAGTTGAGGATCAAATAAATCTGAGCATGATGAGAATAGTAAAGATTGGCCGAGTTTTTCAATTACTGTTCTGTAGAATCTGCTTGAACAGGTTTTGGTTCTAAAAAAAAGATGTAGTAAACTGACTTGTAGGTTTATATAGAAGATAAGACAGGTTGGGAGCTCTCCACATTTTAAAATCTTTTCTGAATCCTCTAACATTCAAATCTATTATTTAATTAAAGTATTACATAATATATGACAATTTTCATAACAAAGATATTTTACATAAACTTTAAACCTTTAGTCCAAAGTGTTCTTGAGAATATATTGATTGCATTATCCACAGATTACTAAAATTGTCATTTACAAAATTGAGCTAAGAAAGTATTTACTTAGAAATCTACTACTTATTTATACTCCCTATTTTTATCTACCCTACTTCCCAAACCAGGAAGGAAGACATCAATCATAGGTCATTCCCATAAATAACTCATGACAAGTTTATTTCTTAATTTTTAAAATTCAACTTTGCTGTGTCATCCAGCTACATAGATTTCATGCTCCCAATTTTATCTCTTCCACTGAATTTCCCAGTGTGGTCTTCTCCCTCTAAGATTACTTTACTCTCAATTATTATCTGCCCTGTAACCAGAGTGCTCCAAAGGGAAAATCTGACTAAGATATGGTACCTTCAGGGCCCTTCACTATCTTTTTTATAATGTATTTTATGACAGAGCCATTCAACACCAGAATATTCAGAAATGATTAAAAAGAGAATCAAACATATTGAATTGAGCTGAAGGTAATTGTTAAATATAAAATATTTGAAGACCAAAGAATAAACCAAATAACTTGATTTAATTATCGTTTTCCCTACACTTTACATGACATAGTTTAAGCATATATAATGAGCTTTTTTCAGTTTACTGATTTATTTGCATATTTCACTCCATTTTACATGTGATTGTCCACAAGATTGAGTCATCTCCATTTTCCATAATGATACAACCTGCTTATACTCAACTATCAATTGAGGTATCACTTTTTCTTAATGGGATGTCTGGTTGCAGAGTACATCAAGTCTAAATCAATGGTTGTAGAAAATAAATAAATAAATAAATAAACAAAGATAAAAATGTATCACCCTCAGCACAATGTTGTCTATTTAACCCTCATATCATTTTATCACAACTGTCCACTTACCTCTCAATCCTCAGTTGAACCCCAGATGAACTGATTTTCTTATTCAATGCCCAGCATATATTATTGCTAACACAATGTGTCACCTAAATACATAGGTTAAATTCATTAATGTATAAAAGATACTTGTTTTACTACTTTATTGTCTTATTATTGCTTAGATAGCTATGCTTTTCAATGGATTATCATGTTGATAGATTTGTTTTACACCTTCTTGAGCTTGGTGAGACTCTTTAATACATTTTCTTTATTTTAGAAAATCATTTTTAAAGAGCCCTTGGATCTTAATTCAATATTAGCTCTTTCCAAAAGGCTTGTTGAGAAACTTTCCAAAAGTCAGTCTTTAAGCACTACTGGGAAATTCATAGATGCTTCTGTCATCTGAAAGTGGAAGGCAGCATCCTATGTGGAACTAATGCCTCAAAGCTTTTCCTTTAGTTGTTAACCAACAATGCTTATTCTGATAGGACCAATCTACTCAGATGAGTGAAAATACACTTCACTCAGTGCAAGGGCAGTGAATCCTGTGAGCACGTGCATGTGCTAGAAGTGAATCATAGTCATTTTCCCCCAAAAGCTTTGCCTTTCTCAAAGTGCTTTTGAACATATTTACTGGAAAAATAAATGTTACTAAAGGATAGTTTGTTCTGGAGGTTGAGACAGAATGATCATTGTGATTTTGAGACTAACTTGGGTTGCAAAGTGAGTTCAAGGCCAGCCTGAACTGCCTAGTGGGAGCCTGTCTCAAAAAGTAGGGCCAAGGATTTAGCTCAGAGGCATAAGCGCCTGCCTGGCAGGTGCAAGGTCATGAGTTTGATCCCTGGTACAAAAAAAATAAAAGACCATTTGTTTTGTTCATATTCTTGAGCAGTCTGGTGTAGTACAATATGTCAGTGAACAATGTATTAATATACTATATTTTACATGTATACTCAGGAAAATGACATGATTTTAAGGTAATTTTCAGGGAATAATAGCAACATGCTATATACATATATATATATATATATATATATATATATATATATATAAAGCAATTAGCTATGTAGTTTTGACAGTACTGGGCATGTTCTCTGTGTCCCACTTGTAAAGTGGAAAAAGTACCAGATTTTTCTTTGTTTTCAGTTTCTGTAGGGAATTATTCCTTTAGAAGTCTCCAGAAAACCTGTTAGATTTTCTAACCCCTACCTGTCAAGTGTAACAAGCATTCTGTATTGCAGCATATCAGTTTCACTTAGTTTTGAGGCTCTGGTTTTGATTAACTAGACTTTAAATATGTTCTTTTCCCTATTCATATCCCTATTACCTAGCACATGGTAACACAGACCATTGTCTGCTTTTGTTGAAAACCAAAAGGGAAACAGATATCTCAATGAAGAATTTGGCTCTTTATATTTTCACCCTATTTTCTTATCATTAGCTATATAAATGTAACTTAAGAACAACTGTTCCCAATTCTTGTTCCCTACTCTTCTCAACCTCTCATAACTATGATTCTACATAGTTTATGATTCTACAATTTCCTTAAGATCAATTTTTTAAACTTCCATATAGACTTCAGATTACATAGTATTTATCTGTCTATGCCTGACTTATTTCCCTTAATATAATGATCTTCAATTCCATGCATGTTGCCACATATAATAAGACTGCATTTTTTCTATGGATGAATAATACTTCTTTGAGAACATATGCCATATTTTCTTTATCCATTTGTCACTTGATGAACATTTCATTTATATCAATTTTTTGGCAATTGTGAATGATGCCGAAATAAATTTAGGAAGATAGGTGTTTCTTTCACATACTGATTTTGCATCCTTTATATATATATATATATATTCCAAGTGTAGGATTGCGGGATCTTCTGGTTATGTCCATATTTAGTCATTTTTGAATTCTTAATATAACTTTTCATAATTGCTTTACTGATGTACATGCCACCAAAAATATACCTTTGCTATATATCCTCATCAAAAATCGTTATTACTTCTCTTTTTTTGATAGTAGCCAATCTTACTGTAGTAAGGCATTATCTCATTTTGGTTTCAATTTGCATTTCCCTATTGACCAGCAGCGATAAGCATTTTAAAATGTTTGATTATTGGTATGTCTTCTTTTTAAAAATGTCTATTCAGATCACTTGCTGCTTAAATTAGATTATTTTTATATTTATACATTACTTTTGAATTTTCTATTTTTATTCAATTATTTCATTCTAATTTTGATTAACATATTAATTGGGCATATTAATGAGGTTAGTGTGATATAGTAACTTGTACATTGAGCTTGGAGTGATTAAACCAGTCTCTCTTTACCTCTCAATGTTTCTCCCAACTCCTAGTAATTCTTTTTCAGCATTCAGTTCAACTGTGCTTTGGTTTCAGAGAGAATATAATGTACTTGTCTTTCTCTATCTGGTTTATTTCACTTAACATAAAGTCCTCCAATTCCATTCATTTGATAAGAATGACAAATTTCATTCTTATTATGCATAAAATTGCACTATGTATGCATGTGTGTAAAGAAATACACTCATGCACGCACATACACACACATACACATGTTTTTCTTTATCCATGCATCTGTTGATGATCACAGAGTCTGATTATATAACATAGGTGTTATAAATACTGCTGTAATAAACTTGTGCTTGAAGCCATCTCTTTGGTATGCTGATGCTCATTTTCTTAAGATATATACTCAGAAATGAAGAAGCTGTATCATATGGTATATTTAATTTAGATTTTCAAGTAAACTCCATTCTATTCACCACACTGACTATTCTAGCTTATGTTGCCACCAACCATGTATAAGGGATCTTTCTCCACATCCTCACAAGCATATGTTATTTTATAATTTTCTGATTATAGACACTCTAAATGCACTGATATGAATCTCACTGAAGTTTTGATTCATATTTTTCTGAGATAGCAATATTGAACATTTTCACATATTTGTTGGACATTTTAATGTTTTTTTATTTTGCTAAGTGTGTATTGCTATCATTTGCTCATTTTAAAACTGGATTACTTTGGTTACTGTTAAACTTGCAGGGATCCTTATGTGTTCTAGAAATTAATCCTTATGAGCAAGTCTTTGATCTACTTGTGACGGGGCTTTGTTAAACAGTGATAGTAAGGGTCTATTTTCATTCTCCTACATCCAGATATCCAATTTTCCCAGTACTATTTATAGAAAATTGGTTATTTCTCCAATGCACATTTTTTTATAGTCATTGAAAATCACTTGGTTGTAGATGTACAGGTTACTTTCAGGCTTGCTATTCTGTTCCATATAATCGTGTCTGCTTTTAGGTCAATATTGTACTGTGTTGAATCCATTGTAAATTTTGATGTCAAATAATGTAAGGTCTCCGTTTTATCCTTTTTGCTCAAAATATAATTCGTTATTACTGTGGTTTATATCTAGATATCCCTCAAGCACTACATGAGCTCAAGTGTAGGACTTGACAAGTGATTGGATTGTAGGTGTTTAAAGCTGACTTGGTAGTAGGAGGTAGTGTCTCAATGGAAGAGGTGGATCGCTGGAGACCTGGCCTAGGAGAGTTTATCTCCTCACTCCCCAGCTCTTATCTGGATCTCTTTGCTTTCTGGATACTATGCCATGAGCACCTCGTCCTCTGTTATGCTCCTTTTGCCAAGCCAACCTGCCTTCCAGTCAGTAGACTATTGACTGAAACCTGTATAAACTGTGAGCCAAATTAACCTTTAAATTGCAGGTGTCAGGTACTGTGTCTTAGGTGACAGGAAAGTGAATAAGACATCTATTAAGATTTTATTTAATGGGCCATATAAATTTTAGGATTTTTTTCTAGTACTGTGAAGGATGGCACTGGTATTTTGATGGGGATTACAATGAATATGCAGATCACTTCAGGAAGTATGTATAGTTTATCTACACAGATTCTTCTACTTCATTAATGTGGGATACTTTTCTCTTTTTCTTTTTCATTTTCTCCTAATCTTATTTCTTCACTGTTATGTAGTTTTCATTGTAGAAATAATTTAATTCTTCAGTTAAACTTATTTTGACATTTATTTTTTGTTGCTATTGTAAAAGGGATTTTGCTTGATTTTTCTTTTAGGTAATTAGATATTGATATGTATCATATTACTGATATTTCTATGTTAATTTTGTAGCCTTACAGCTTTGAAGAATTCATTTATTAAGTCTAATAATTTTTGCTTTTTTGTGTTGAAAAATCGTTTAGTAGCTCTTTTGTTGATCTACCTATCTCAGTAGATTATACCTGCATAGCACATAGCATATACTCTGTTCAGTAAAATACTCTCTATTACTTCAAGTAATTGACAAAAATTTACATTATAATTCAGTTGTTCAATGCAGTTATTACCTTTTTAACACTTCGGTGGTATTTTGAAGGTCATCTAAAGTGCTGCCATGGCACTCAAGATCACTTAAAAAAATTTCTTAATTTTATCACTGTCTCATTTCGTCCTTATGTTTCAGTGAAGTGTATCTCCTTCTCTGTAAGAAATGAGTAGGAAAGAAACACAGATTTTTCCATTAGCCTAATGTTTTGTTCCTCATTACTCTTTGAAATATAAAATTGATAAATTTTTCTGGGCATCTCTGTATATCCTCAATGAGTTTTTCTTAACTTGGTTTGATTAAGTTTTCCTTCCAGATTCAATTTAGAGAACATAATGCTAGTAATATAATAGGCTATGACAAGCCAGGGCACTTAGAACGGTCTCATTTCTTCGAATATGTAAATTTTAGATAACAAATACTTTTATTTAAAAAGAAACCCAAATCTTAATAGGTATATATCAAAAAGAACTGGTTTGAGAAGTAAATGTTGAACTCACTGCTATCCTAAATATCTGATATGAAACCTATGCCCACACCACATCACTAATTTCATCTCTGTGCAAAGTAATAAATTATTACATGATCACTTAAACTTATTTATGACAAGTAGAATTTATGAATTCTAAATTGACAAATGCAAAAACACATAGTTTTAAAACACTGTGTCGGGTGTGATTTCCCGGCCGGCAGGAAGACACCAGACGTAGGATGGAAGAGGGCTTTATTGATGTCTTGGTTCCGTGGGGGAGACCTCCCTAGCGGTCCGCCCGAAGCGGCTCCTTCCGTGTCTCTCCCCGCACGCAGGCGGGGAGTGACTTATAAGCTTTCCCAGCCTCCAATCCGTATGGCCCACGTATAGCCCTGGGGTTGGCAGGTGCAGCTTAGGGCGGGAACGCGTCATCCCTAGGCGGGGTCTCTCTAATGTGGAAGCAGGATGTCGG
>RJWM01042898.1:0-14087 GCA_004363535.1 Dasyprocta punctata
AATTAGCCCAATATCTTGTTACTTACATCTTTTATGATCTTGCCAATTTTCTTATTGAACTGTTATCTCTCTTGATAACATTTTGAAAAATTGAGGTGAGCATTTGGTTTACTTCCCTCCTGTAACCTATGGATCAGCTTTGGAGGAACTGGAAAGTTTTGAAGGCATTTTGTTGGCTTGTCTTCAGTCTTCATTACTTTTCTCTCATTGTTGAGACAAAATACCTGACACCCAAAATGAAGAAAGGAAAGGTTTATTTCTTACAATTCTTGGAGGTTTCAGTCCATACTCAGCTGCAAGGTAGGGTGGTGTGGCTGGGGGGCCAGCCATTCATGGCAGCCGCAAACAGCAAGGTGTGAACCCACAAGAGAGACAGGCACACATTCTTCCCGCCCTTACACTGTATGTTGGCTCCACCCCTGGGCAGTGCCACACTCACACCACCAATCCCAGCACCAGACAACAAACAAATCATGAACACCAGACTCAACCCCATCCATGATTACATGAGGCTTAAGTGAGGGTCATCTGAGCATACTATAACATCGTCTCATGTTTATATTTTTATTTGTTCATTCTGCAATGACCTATTGTAGTGTTTCTAGTATGGAGACCTCTTTAGTTAATGTCTATTTTTCACTGGTATCCTCTGGGTGTAGCTAACTACTGGCCTTTGTCACAGCTCCAGTATCCAATTACCTCTGTTTATTTGAGATGGGAAGTCACAGCATGTATGACCCAGTATCTACTTCTCCCAGAATGGGTTATAGTATTGTTAATGAGCTTGAGGCAGTCTAGATATTGGCAACTCAAGAATGCAAATTAATGGCAATAATTAATTATTGCTATTGGCTATAGTAATAAAATTAACATCAATTATAGCATTAAATATAAGCTGAATTTTGCCTAACCCTAAGGACTAATAAATTACCACCTTTATCTATAAGAAGAAGATCTATAATTATAGTGTGAACACTAAGACAAACTAAATATTGACCTACTATTGACCCATAGTAGTTATTTACTACATGGAAAAACTTTACTTCTACTAAAAATAGCACAATATTCAACAGCATTGGCATAAAGTTAACTATTTATTGATACATTCATAATGCTTAGTGGTTACACTAGTAAAAGTGGAAGGGATGACTAACTGGAGAATGGAAAAAAACAAAATTTGAAAAATTAACTGATAGGTGTTGTAGTCAGGGATTGCAAGGAAAACAATTACATATAGGATACATAACTTATAGTATTACTTATAATGGTCACCTAAGGAGTCAGATACAAAGAAGGTACAGGAAATCTGTCCACACACTAAAGACCTAGAGAATCCAACTGAGAGCCTGGATCCCATATCAGTGTTCTGCGTGAATTCTGCTGAAGACCTAGAGCCCATGACAATGCCTCCCATAAGTCCAACTGGAAGGCTGGAGGCTACAACAATGATTCATGCAAGTCTGTTTCATGGATCTGCATTGGGAAGACCCTAAGGGCAGTAGTGGAAGCTAGAAAGACTGTGCCAGTGGGATAAAGGATCTGTGTCAGTAGGCTGAGGGTTCTACACTGGAGCCAAGAAGCAATGCTCAAAGTAAGAAGCAGAGCTCCCCTCAAAAGTACCACAGCCATCCTCAGTGACAATGAGGTCCCAGGCTCCTCTGATGATGAGAACAGCCGAGTTCATATCAGAAAGCCAGCATGACAAGCTTCTCCTGGAGACTGAGTAGCACACCATCTTCCCCTCCAGAGCCAGGAAGTGATGCTCAATGTAAGGACCAGAGCTCCCCCAGAGTGAACTGCAGCCATTCTCAGTGATCAGGTCCTAAGCTCCTCTGATGATGTGTATAGCCAAGTTCATATCAGGAAAGAAACTCAACAAGCTCCTCCAGGAGGGTCAATGGCATCAGGAGAATCAACAGCACCAAACAACACTAAACTCTTCCTCTCTACTTCTCCTTTTTATCTTGGCCGCGATCCTCAGGTGGGCTACCCACACTCAGCACCACACTGATTCAGTTCAGCTGGTATTACAAGTTGACCACCATTTATCAGTCCACCACAACGAGATATGAGGAGAGAAAAGAAGCATGAGAAGTCCTGTCAAAGAATGAAGGAAATCAATATTGATGCTGAGAAGTCACTAGAGAGAACTAACAAGAAAAAGAAGAACAAAGATAAACAGCAAAAATAAGAGAGAAAAGAAAAAAGAAGAAGAGAAAAAGAGTTGGAAGGGAAAAAGATAAAATTCAAGAAAGAACCTCAACTCCTCCAGCACTAGTCAGCTCTCTCATGTGGTAGGGGGGGGCATTTCGGGTCTGGGGGAGGAGGGAGGCATGATGCTCTAGGCCAGCTTTCTCCCCTGTTTCATTTTATTAATATTTATTTATTTAATTAATTTTGGGATTGGATCCAGTTCTGTTGTTCAAGCTGGTCTCCAATTCCTAGGTTCAAAGGATTGTGTGTGTGTGTGTGTGTGTGTGTGTGTGTTTCCAGATTGGCCTTAAAGTCAGTATATAGCCTAGGCTTGCTTCAAACATGCAATCCTTAGTGCTGAAATTACAGGTGTGGGCCACCATTCTATTTATTTTTTTAGTTCTCAAAGCATTTGCTTTAACCAGGCATGGAGGTGTGCAACTGTAATCCCAGCACTCTGGAGGCTGAGGCAGTAGCACCGTCGCAAATTCAAGGTCATCCCAAGATACATAGTGAATTCAAGGCCAGTTTCAACTACATAGTGAGACCCTGTCTCAAAAAACAAACAGCAACAGCAGCAACAACAACAACAATAACAACCTGCCTTAACTAAGCACAGTGGTCCATGCCTATAATCACAGGACTCTGGGAAGCTAAGATAGGAAGACCTCAAGTTCCAGTCCATCCAGTTTTAGGGAGATCTTGCCTTACAATAAAAATTTTTTTAAAAAAAACTAAGGATGTAGCTCTGTCTGAAGGCTCTGTGTTCAAATCCTGATACCAAAAAAAAAAAAAAAAAACTATCCCAAATGTCATCTTTATTTTTCATAATGTGAGTTTGGAAATCACAGCTAGACTCCAAGCAGAAATATAAAATTCCTACTCCCCTCTTCTATCCCCTACTGCCCCTACTGGCCTTATCCTCAGAGCCCAGAAAGAGAAGCTTGTCACTCTAGTTCCTGTGCTGTCAAGTTCACAGGGTAAGTAAGACCTGCTCTGATGGGTTCACTATACACAAGGAAGCAGGAGACTGCACGTTACATGCTGGCTTCCAGCGCCAAAAGAGAAAGCCAAGAAGGGGCTGGTCTGGGCATGCACTGCAACCTTTCCCCACATTTCACTAATTAGAAGTTTCCCTTTTCCCAAGTAGCTGGGGCCAGAGGAAAGAAAGAATGAGTAGTCCAGAGAAAAGGGGAGAACAATTTTCCTAATAATTCCACAGTTCTGGTTGCAAAATGAATTGGATTAGAACTAAATCAAATTTCCCCATAGAATTTGGTTCGGTTTGCAACCAAAATCAATCACAGAAAGAATAAAGTTTGTGAACCAAGGTATTACTATACTTCTAAGAAGCCCAAAGTCTCTCTCTTTTTTGTTTTTTAATGGGGACAATAGCACGGGGAGAGGGAGAGAAATTTCCGCATCTCTAAAATTCAGTTATAAAGGCGCTACCCTTTATAACTTGCTTTTAATGTTGGAGACTGGGGAGGGGGCACTAAGGAATATTATCTATATTAGCGACATAAAGGCTCAGCTGAGTCAACACATTTGACCATAGCATTTCCACAGAGATCAGTCCCTTAATTAATGAGCATTTCTGCAATACCAGAGATCGAACCCAGGACTTCAAGCATACTAGGTAAATACAACTGAGCTACACATCCAGCCCTTTTTTCATTTTGTATTTTGAGACAGGGTCTTGCTAAGTTTCTTTGGCTGAGCTCAAACTTGTGATTCTTCCACCTCAGCCTCTGCAGTAGCTGGGATTACAGGAATGCACCACTATCGGACTCATTTACATTTATTTACTTTGCAGTCCAGGGCTTTTGCATTAAGCTACAACTCCAGCTCATTTAAAATGTTTTACTTTGAAATAGTCTTACTAAGTCACTAAGTCACCAGACTGGCCTTGAACTTGATATCTTCCTGCCTCACCCTTCCAGAGTGCTGAGATTACAGGCCTATGCCACCAAGCCCAGCTTTATTTCTGAGAAGAGTGTCACTCTGTTGTTCAAATTGGTTCTGCACTCTCAGGCTCAATTGAACTTCCTGCCTCAGCCTCCCAAGTAGCTGGGACTACAAACATGGGACACCACACTTGGACTTTAACCACTTTTACAACCACTTTTAAACCCTTTCTCAGGGCAAGCTCCCACTCTCAGCAGTTTTACCTGCTGGTCTCCCACTGGCATCCCCGCAGGTGTGGTGGAGAAGCTGTGAGCAGCTTGCAGTTCCTCACATCTCTGAGCCTTTGCATCATTTCCTCTTTGCCTGCTTACTTCCTATTCAACTCTCAGGATTAGACAGTTAGACACTAGAAGTTTAAGGACAGGTTATCTCACTTATCCTTGTATCCTTGGGCCACTCAGTCTGTGCCTTGAATGATCAAAAGTCAGACTCTCCTAGAGGACCTTCCATGCCTGATAACCTAGGCATTATTTTGTTTCTTTTTTTATGCCCCACCACACTAAAACAGACCCAAGCCACACAGTGAGGTTCTAGTGCAAGCCCAGGTCATTAACAAAATAGTTCATAGATAAGAATTAGATTGAAGAAGAGCGTGTGTGAGCCCATCCTGGTGGTCTACACCTGTAATCCCAGCACCCTGGGAGACTGAGGCAGGTGTATCCCAAGCCTTAACTGAGTTGGGTAATTTACCAATTTAGGGAGACCTTGTTTCTGAATGAATGAGTGGATGGATGGATGGATGAATGAATGAATGAATGAATGATGGCTGGGGATGTAGCTCAGTTAGAAGGCCCTAAGTTCAATGCCCAGTACCATAAATAAAAAGGTAAATTAAATAAACCATGAAAAAGTTTCTTATTGCTTGTGTTTTTGTACTCTTGTGTATTTGACTACCAGAGTTTGGAACAAGGTTTCCCCCCCACCAGTAGAGTTTTGGTTTATTGCATACTTTTTTTTTTTTCTATGTGTATACTTACACAATATCGAGCTGAATATATTCAAGTTTTAAGGAGCGAAGTTTATTCTGATTACAAAATACGTTCTAAAAAATGTTTATTGCAGAGCTAGGTTGTTGCACATATTTTACTAGCATAACTTATGTGACACATTATTAAGGAGTCCATTACTTTTTTATTTTAAAGAGAAAAGGCAATAAAAAAATGATACAGAATTTCATATCAAGACAATAGGAAATTAACAATGGTTAATATATTGTGTATTGTTATTTTCAAAGCAGTTGCTCAGATTACAAGAGATAGACAAGGCTTTTTGATCTTTGAACCCTTTTCAGTGTCTAATTGAGTGCCTTGACTTCTGATCCTCAAAAAAGTGCCTGTTAAAGAACTGAATGGGTCTTTAGGAAGAAAGAAGTTACAATGAAACTGCTCTCACGGTGAGAGAGATTTTCAGATATGAATCAGAGCCAAGCGTGTTTTTAAATGTTCAAAAGGTGTAAGAGCTTCCCCTGAGTTTAAGAAACTTAATCGCGGGTTAGAAAATAAAGTGGGCGGGGTCTGAGAACTCAAAACCTTGAGGAGGCGGAGTTGCAGAGTTTGAGCATTTTCGTCCAATCAAAAGGAGTCGCTAGGAGCAGAAGGGGGAGATGAAAGGGGGAGCGGGAGACCGAGAATCCAGCCCAGTTTCTCCAGCCAGTCAGGCCAAACTGCAGCTTCTTGGTTTAAAGGCTTCTGTCCACCGAGAACGGCCGACTTGGATTCCTGCCTAGCAATGGCCTTCGCAAATCTGCGCAAAGTGCTCATCAGTGACAGCCTGGACCCTTGCTGCCGGAAGATCCTGCAAGATGGAGGGCTGCAGGTGGTGGAAAAGCAGAACCTGAGCAAAGAGGAGCTGATAACCGAGCTGCAGGTAAAAGAAGCAGGAGAAAACGAGGGCTTCGGGGCATCTTCCTCCAAAACCCGCTGGCTGCTCCCGAGCCAGCGCACCCCCTTCCCTATCTCCTCCCGGTCAGCACCCGGGCCTCCAGAGATTGGGGACGAGCAGGGGGAGGGAGGAGAAAGGGGAGGAACAAACGGCTGCGAGCTGCAGGGTGCAAACTTTCTATGCAGTTTGCAGCCTCGTGTTCCACGTTGGCCCGGGTCCCGCTAGCACCAGTCCCACTCTAACTGGCCCTGCAGGGCAGCCCTCGGGATGCCAGCTTCTGCGCTTTCCAGCCCAGTGGTGGCCGTGGTGCCAGGCCCCAAGCTCCCCCCGCCCCCCGCCCCTGCGTGGGACATGGGGGAGGGGTGCCCGAGTGGCCTCAGCGCTGGGAGCCTGAGACTGGCGACCCATCGGGGCTTCAAGTTTTTTTCCTGCTGGAGCGCGCTGGCGGAGTCCCAGCGGGTCTCGTGGCAGTGGGCAAGACGCAGGGCAAAGACGGCCTTACTGGCTCAGCCGAAGCGCACCGCCTTTTGTCTGATGCAAGACCGCAGCGAGCTTTCACCGCCCCTCAGCCTCCGGGGAGCGCTGGGAAGCAGGGCCAGGGGTGCTGCTAGCTCCTCGGGCGCCCACGCGGCCTTCACCTTTGACCTGGTCGCAGATCTGGAGGGATCGTCTACACCAGAATCTGCTCCCCCATGCCTCAGATTTTTTGTCTTTACCAAATCTGAGGGACGTATCTCTGAGTATCTCTGATCATTATCTATCGTTTCTATAGTGGTTACCTTATTGGAAAAGATCCTGCTAAGTTTCTCTACCCTGTCCAGTTTTAGGACTTTTTTTTTTTTTATGGTACTGGGGACTGATCCCTGGGGCTCTCCACGACTGTACTACACCCCCTGTCTCTATTTTATTTTTATTTTTATTTTTTTTGAGGCACTGGCTAAATAGCCCGGGCTGGTTTTGAATTTGTGATCCTCCTGCCTCAGCCTCCTGAGGAGCTGGGATTACAGCAATGCAGCACCATGCCCAGTTTAGGACATTTATTTTGTTAACACTCCAGTTCAAGCACTTCCTGTGACCATAATCAGCCCAACAGTTCTCTCCCCACCCCAACCTCCCACAGTGGCCTGGCTCTGCCACCCACCCCACCTCAGCAAGAATCCTCCCCTCAACCATCCTCTGCTCTGAGGATCCTTAACCGCAGAGCGTGGCTGTTTCCCTATCTGCCTTGGAAACTGCCTGTGCTCCCCTTGTCTGCCCTCTTATCTACTGCGGTTTTTTCCAGGACCCTGTCCCCCAGAGTCGCCTGGTCCCATAGCATGGTATGTATGTGTGCAACCCCTGTCCTGTTCTCAGAGAAGTTTCAGCTGACACACGTGGGACACTTGATCAGGTGACTGAGAACTAAGTGTTAAGTCAATGCCCTGCTGCCTAGCTGTGCCCACTCCCTTGCTGAGGAGTTGCACAAAGGGGCATTCGTCAAGTCACCGGGTGAACTCAGACAGGGACCCAGGACCTGCCCCTGGAAGCACAGACAGATGGTCCACATGGTCACAGCCTAGCCCCTATCAATCGTATGGTGATGGTCTGGGCAATGACCAGCTTCTCACCCTCCCTCCAGCAGAGCATGGGTGGATGGCTGCAACTGCAGGCTTTACAACTGTCCTGTGGAAGTGAGACGTCTTAACCCCAAAGAGGGGCATAAGGGCAGGCTGGAGCGAAGGCAGCCTCACAGTGAACCACCGAGGCCTCCAGGAAGCTAGGCCATGGGGGTGAGGGTGGATTGCTGGAACTGGAGAATAGAGCTCTGGCAATCCTTGGTTGAAGGAGCAGGTGTTGTTGACTAACTTGGCCTGGCGAGGTTGGGTTGTGGGAGTGCTCAGCCTAGATGCGTCTCCAGGGAACACACAGCTCAGAATGCCAATTAATGTTCTCATGCAGCCTGCTTGGGACCCTCATTTCCACATGCGTTTTATTGCACATGGAGTGCAACCTGGCTTGGTGTCTTCTCCCCTCCCCCATTTAAATCTTGTTCCTGAGCAAATGTTAGCACCATTGATGGGACTGCGCCTGCTGCTTTATATTCCGGTGAAGTTTGCGCTCTGATTCCTGGTTGAAAAGTACAGTTGTTGTTCTCTGCTTTTCCCAGTGGTGCTTTTTAGACTTTATCCAAGTCATAGCTCTTTAGTGGGTAATGAAATCAGCTTAACAGGTCATGATCAACATTTTAAAAACAAAACAGGAAATTAAAAAGCAATGCAGACAAAAAGGCAAAGTATTCATGCAAAGTGTTTCAATTATATGTGTGAATGTGTGTGTATGTGAGTATAAAGTCAGAATTTAAAGACAAATTAAGAAACCTCAGGTCTAAGTTACAGTTTGGAAGACACTGGAAATGTTGCTCAGTGCATTTCATCTACTGAAGCATATCTATATAGATATGGCTTAGGTATGAATATATGTAGGCAGTACTGGGGCTGAACCGAGGGCCTTCACACTGAGCTGCATCCCCAGCCTTTTATTATTATTATTGTTATTATTAATATTTTGAGAGAGGATCTTGCTAAATTGCCCAGCAGGCTGAGCTCAAACTTTCCATCTTCCTGCCTCAGTCCACCACCAGACTGGTGGGGTTACAGGTGTGTATCACTACCCCTTGCTGCATATTGATGTCTACATCAGAATTTTAAAAAAGATTAAGAAAGCCAGGCATGGTGATTCTAACTCCAGTATTCTGGGGGACTGAGGCAGGAAGTTCATAATTTTGAGCCCAGGCAAGGCAGTTTATTGAGACCATGTTTCAAAATAAAAAATAAAAAAGGACTGGGGATGTAGCTTAGTGTGAAGGTCCTGGATTCAATCCCCAGGACTACAAAAAAAAAAATAAAAAATAAAAATAAAAATAAAAAAAAAAGAAGCCAGGTGGAGATTAAGAAGGGAATAAATCTTTTCATGTGAGAGTAGAAGAGTTTACCTTTTCAAAGGCTTTTAAAATAACAAGTTCCCAGTCTTTATGCTACGATTTACACAAATTAAATTAGCTACTTACTCTCCCAGGATTACACATATTGTTCAAAAAAAGTATACCTGTGTACTTGAGTAAGGAGACCAGGAGAGAACTTCATTGATTTGTCCTATAATCATGCTCCAGGGCAAGCCTGTCCTCTTGGGAAAAGAAGCCTGTGTGAGCTTGAGGAGCAGGACTCGGTTTCCACTGCTGAGTTAGCATGTTTGTTGGGAACAGCCATAGATCAAGTGAGCTGCTGTCTTCTAGCTCTGAGGCAGCTAAGGACAGGAGCTAGCAGGTAGGGCACGTAGGGAAGTGTGGGGTGTGCCTGTTTAGCTGCAGCTCTGACATAGAAATCAGAGAGAGCATAAATAGCAAAGCGCACTGAGGCACTTGATTCCCACCCAGACAGTACCACAACTTAGGCAGGTCTGGGCAACTGGAGAACGTTTGGGCTAGGGTGGTAGTTGGTATAAATAGACGGGAGTGGCAGGCCTGGGGCAATCTTGAGGAGTGAGTTATGGTGGAGGGGTACGATGGTGCCTTGCAATAAATGGGTTTGAGGGCTCAGCTAAGGTAAGTTGGCTTGCAGGGTGTTGGTGGATATATGCTGATGGGATGAAATGACAGATGGTGGTGGATGAGGTAGGGAGACCTTGGATGCAGGATAACTGACCAATGTGGGATGCCCAATTCTAATATGATAGATCCAGGTTCTAAATGCGAGTCTCCAAAGGCAGATTTGCCTTTAGTACAAACCAGCTGGGAATCTACACATTTACCACTCTGATTAGAGATGCTTCTGGCATCTTCTGGCATCCAGGAAGACTGATTTTGGGGAAAATAGAGGTGCTACACAGCAAATTTCCACATTGGAGATCATTTCATCCAGCTACTTCTTAAAGAGAAAACAGTATTATTTCTGTGCTTGTCTGCTGGGGCTGCGAGTGCAGGTGGACGGTGGGAGACCCGTCTGCTCCGCAGCTAGGGTTTCCTGTGGGAAACAGATCCTGAGGTTCTGCATGAAGCCAGAATGACTGGGTGGGATCTTCAGTGATGGGACTGAGCTGTGAACCCTGGAACTTGATAGAAATGTGATACGATTATGACTCCTTTGTTCTACTTGCTCCAAAACCACTACTTGTCAGTGGAAATTTCACCCTTGATGCTGGACTGACCACATCCAAGGGAGATTTAATTCCTCAGTGTTACCAGTTACCTAAGGGCTCGTTACTGGCTGCAAAGGAATGCACTTTAAAAATGTGCTTATTTTCTGCCCAACTGCCCTCCAAAAAGGTTGTATAATGCACACACACATTTCCCTTCTTGCTTGCCAACAGTGTTAAGAATATTCTTTTTGCCCATATGATGCCTAAAAAGAACATATTTAAAATTTTACCTTTTCATTCCCCTTCCTCCCTTCCTTCCTTCCCTTTCCCCTCTTTCTCCTCTTCTCCCTCCTCTCCTGCCTTTCCTCCTCCCTCCTTCCCTATTCTTTCCCTGCCCATCAACCCCCTTTCCCACAATGTGATATTTAAGTTTCTGTACAACTTATTTCACTTAACATTATAGTCTCTAGATGCATCCATTTTCCTATAAATGATTCAAATTTATTCTTTATAGCAGAGTAGTAGGCCCATTGTGTGTAAATACTGCATTTTCTTTATCCATTCATCTGTTGATAGACACTAGGCTGCTTCCTAGATATAGCTAATATGAGATGTAATGTGATGAGACCGTAATGTGGTGCCTTTAACTCTTTTGGGAAGATACCTAGCAAGGGAATAAGTGGGTAGAGTGGAATTTCTATTTTTAGTATTTTGAGTAATCTCTGTACTGGTTCCCATAGTAGCTGTACTAGTTTGCATTCCTGTCACCTATGTAGATAGGACTACCCCCAAACCTTGCCAGCATTTATTTGATTTCTTGATGATAGCCATTCTTTCTGGGGTAGATGAAATCTCAGTGTTGTTTAATTTGTATTTCTCTAATGACCAGTGATGTTGAACATTTTTTCATGTATTTATTGGCCATTTGTACTTCAAGGAAGTATCTCTTCAATTGTCCATTTTTTGATTGGGTCTTTTATTTTGGGGGTTTAGAGTCTTTTGAGTTCTTTCATGGTATAGCTGACAAAAATTTTTTCACATTCTATAGGTCATCTTCTCACTCACCTGGTTGTTTCCACTGCTGTGTAAAAGCTTTTTGATATAATCCCATTTTTTGATCCTTGATGTTATTTCTTGTGCAATGGGGGTTCTGTTTAGAAAGTTCTTTTCTGTGCCTCTTTCTTCAAGATTTTTACCTATTTTATTTTCCAGCAGATTGTTTCTATCTTAATATTTTGATTCATTTTTGTTTTATTTTACTACATGGTGAGAGATATGGGTCTAGATTCTATCTTCTGCATGTGGGTAACCAGTTTCCCAGCACCATTTTTTAAAGAGGCTATCTTTCCTCCACCATATGTTTATGGGTCCTCTATCAAGAGTCAGATGGCTGACTGTGCCTCTAATTATTTCTGCACAAATTTTCTATTCTGCTGATCCACATGTCTGTTTTGATACAGAATCATGCTGGTTTGTTTCTTATTTGTTTGTTTGTTTTGTTTTAATCATTGTAACTTTGAAATTCAAGATTGTAATTCCCCCCTGCTTTGCTCTTGTTGCCCAGGATTGCTTTGACTATTCTGGATCTCTTCAGGTTCCATATAAATTTTAGGATTGTTCTTTCTGGTTCTGAGAGGGAATGCTGTTGATATTTTTTATTAGTATTGCATTTAAATCTGAATATCAGTTTTAGTAGTATGGCCATTTTGACAATATTAGTTCTGCTTATCCAGAAACAGAAAGTGTCTTTCCAGTTTGTGATGTACCCTTTGTCTTTCTTTTTTCAAAGTATGGTATTTTTCTTTATAGGGCCTTTTACTTCCTTGGTTAGGTTAATGCTAAGTATTCTTCTTGATGCTATTGTGAAAGGTATTATTTTCCTGATTTGTTTTCTTGGTGGGTTCATTATTGTTGTGTAGGAATACTATTGATTTTTGTGTGTTGATTTTCAATCCTGCTGCCTTACTGAATTTATTAGGTCTAGGAGCTTTTTGGTAGAATTTTTTTGAGTCTTCTATGTAAAGGAGCATGTTGTTAGTGCATAAGAATAGTTTGACTTCTTCCTTTCCTGTATATATTCCTTTTCTTTCTTTCTGTTGCCTAATGCTTTGGGTAAAATCAAGTACTGTATTGAGCAGGAGCAGTCAGAATGGACACTGTTTTCTTGTTCCTGATGCCCTGGTATGTGTAAGTGCTGTGTGATGAGTGGCTGAGCTGAGTCTGAGTTGGAGGTTGGCAAACTCCTTGGAATTAGAGCAAAGCCAGTCTATTAGGTGTCTGGCCTTGATGCTTTTTCTATTCTATTCTATTTTATTTTATTTTATTTGTTATTTTGTTAACTATAGCACAGATAGCTCTGAGAATGTTTTGCTTTTAGTGCTTTTAGCAAAACACTGAGACTTTGCACTTTTGGCCCTGTCACATGTATAAATAATGATATAGACTATGCTGCCTCTCTATTAGAGAAGTCAGGTCCCACCCACTCCCAGATTTTCTTCCAGCATGTGTCTAGTTTTTCCTTAATCTCAGTACCCTGCTGACTGCACAGGTCACAGCAGGTGGCACACAAATGGGCCTAAGCATGAGGGAACTCAATAAGTCAAGACTAGGAGATGTTCTGGGATTGCATGCAACAGGACTGAAGTATGGAGTGCATTGAGTAATTGCTGGGGAATTTCAGAATCTAAAGATCTTTCTTTGTATAGTAGAATGCTTAAAGCTTTGCTTAAGTTTAGAGAGATGCCTATCAAGACTGCACAGTTAGTTAAATTTCTTGAGTTTATTTGTGAGACCTGCCCTTGGTTTCACGGGGAGGGAGCTATGGGTTTACATACTTGGGAGAAGGTGAGAGAGTGGCTCAGAGCAAAGCTAGGAAAAAAACAAACCAGCACAAATCTATCTAGACCCCTACACACTTTTAAAGAGTTATTAAACAGGAAAAAGTCACTGCTTTCCACTCCTCTCACCGTTTCTCACAGACCTCCGGGCAGGGGAGGAAACAGGGCCAATGGGCACAAGTCAAAAAAAAAAAAAAAGTCATCATGATTGTCATGCAACAGGGCCAATGGGCACAAGTCAAAAAAAAAAAAAAGTCATCATGATTGTCATGCTAAAGTACTATAAATGGCTTTTGATTTCAATTTTTCTCAACTGTTAGCATTCTATGGAGATTCAGCTACTAAAGCATCTATGGTTGGTAAAAAATAGGAGTTCTCTGGCTATGCTTTATATTTCAAGATGCTTGATATTCAGGTACAACTTTTAATGATTAAGCTCACTGCTCCCATTACAATATAATTTCATTAACCTTATCTTCTGAATGTTCAGCAACTGAGGTTTAGAGACCAAAAACTAAAAAGATAGATTGATTAAGAGGACAGCCAATATTTTTGGCTCCAGCCCTCTGGGGTCAACAAAGACCTAGGACACAAGGAAACTTTTCTGCAACATCCTACAACTCTGGTGAGTTACATAACCTCCAGACCAAAGAGATTGTTAGCGCCTCCCCCACCAAAAAAAAAAAAAAAAAAATCAACAGTACATAGTGTGCCTAAGGACAGTCATCAGGAGAAAAAAGTCTACTAAGCTTTCACAAAAAGCAACTTGGTCAAATAATGACCATGATTCATCCAGATGACTAACGCTAACAAAAAAACTGAGAGGCACTCTACATAGTTCCAAGATAAATCCTGAAGAAACTTAACTGACCTTGATAGATAGCAAGAGATTAATTTTAATTAATACTGGTCTCACTTTAACTTTATTTTAAACATCCAACCAAAAGGATACTCACCAAATATGTAAAACAATGTCAAAAGAATAAGCTAGCCATAAAAAAACTCAACTCATTAACACCTTCTGACAATTTCCAGCTGCACTGGTAACTGACTACTGTTAAGGGTTAATGGGCTGTGTAGGGTTAAGTTGCTAAA
>RJWM01042899.1:0-14072 GCA_004363535.1 Dasyprocta punctata
AGGAGTGGCCAGGCGGGTAACGCAAGCCAATCCATGGGAGAGCTTTCCTCTCCTCCCTTCCCCGGGCTGTAGAACAGACCACAGGTGCCGTAGCCATGGAAGGAATCCAAGCTCCTCATGGCTTTCAAAGTTATCCTAAAATCACCTGTACACAGAGAACCAGATGGGCTATTTTTGCCAGTGAAAAGTTTTGCTATGCAGCGCTGCTGTTTTTATGAGCCTTGTGATCTGCCTGCAACTACAGCCATAATGTTCTCCTGCCCAGTAGGGTTTTTAAGTGTTTTCACATGGATTGGACTGTTTTTAGACTTATAACTCCTCTCCCATCACTCTTCGCCATCAGATTTGGGGCATTTAGTCAGAGAATATAACCTGATCCTTTTTTGCTGTAGAAAATTCACTGAAATTTTCTTTATAATCTAAATACCTCTGTGATTTTTAAGTGTTCTATGATTCCACAAAAGAAGGCACACCCTTTTGTAGGGCAAGGGGAAAATGACACAGCTGCCAACTCTGCAGGACTCGGTCTGCTGCCGTGGACGTGTAGCCATGAGCGGACTTGAAAGTGTGTCAGAGGCTCCCCAGCTGGGCCTGCAGGCGTCTCCCTCTTGTCCTAACGGTCCGCTCTGGAAGCTTTGGAGCTGCGTCAGGGTGCACAGACCCAGCGTGAGTGTCCTTCCTGAGGCTGCCGTCGGCTACTTCCAAGTGGCTGGCTGTGTGGGTGCAGGAGCAGGCAGCGACCTGCTTTCCGTGGGGTGCGTTCTGCACCCGGACCTTCACTGCCCTTCACCTGACACTGTGCACGGAGGTTGTGTGCAATTTAATTTTGGTTTCTGGCACTGAAATTCTGTCTTTGAGCAGAAGCATTTAAGCCTTTACATAATTCCCATGCGAGATGTCTGACTGTCACAAGTGGAATTTCCACGCATTGAGTCAGACCACAGGTGCAGAATTTGGCCGCCTGAGAAGCCCAGCTTCTGGGCACGAGCTGCTCACCTCAGTGTGGCACCCAGTCGAGTTCAGCCTCAGTGTCTTTATCTGAGGTGGGGACTGTCACAGCGGTGCCGACCCCCTGCGGGTTAATGCGTGCAGGGCTGGCCCGTGCTGGCTGAACCACGGCGCTCCTCCCTCTCCCCATCTCTCTCTGCATGCAGCTCCCTGTACTTTCATCCCAGGCCATTGTCCCTGGTGGCTTTTTACCCAGGGACCCAGGCACGCTGCTGGGAAGGAGGGTTCCGAGCTGCACGGCGAGAGGAGAGAGGCGGGCAGGGCAGGGAGCAGAGGGAGCAGACACCAGGAGGGAGAGGAGGCGGCATGCGGTCAGCAGGGGGCGTGTCAACCACGGGTTTCAGACGCTTTGACCCGGGGGTTGACCCTGGGTCTCTGTCCTTCCCAGCACTGGACAATTCCCAGAGACAGCGACAGCATGTGTGTCTTTCATACAGAACCAGCCGAGTCAGACCCCGTGCCCCCAACCCCCTCCTGGCCCCCCACCCCAAGCCAGGGGCCACGAGCCGGCACCCTGGTGTGGCCTGTGCCCGGCCCCTCAACCCTCCGGGCAGAGGCCCCCGTGGGCCCGAGACCCCCTGCCCAGCCATGGGCCACCATGCTGCGCTGCACCGGCTGCCCTGGTTCCCAGCGTGCCCCAGGGCTGGTGGCCGGGCAGGCCCCGCCCACACCCACACCCGCGCTCACCTTGGCGTGGCTCAGCAAGATGATGCGCACCAGCACCACGTTGATGTGGGCACCCAGCGACTCGTCGTGGTAGATCTCGTTGACCTGAAAGACAACCGGGGCGGGGTCAGCGGGAACCGCAGACCACAGGCTCTGCAGACCCCGCCGCGACCCACCCAAGTCCCACTCCTCCCTCTTCTCCAGCCCCTCCCCTGCGGGCATCGCCACCGCCTGGATTGCTGCAGCTGGGGTGGGGGCTGGGACTGCCCCCCACAGGTCCCCCTCGTCGCTGTTCTGAGCCAGTGTCTACGGCCCACGGGCTTCCTCAGATGTCACGGGATCCACGGCACAGAACACAGCCTGCGCTCCAGGCCGTGCTCCTCAGAGCCAGAAACACAGGTGAGGTCAGGCCTGGCTGGGCGCTGCTGGAGGCCATGTCCTCGCGATCCTCCCCACCCGCCTGCCACAGCCTCAGGACCCGCCGCTCGCACCACCTCCTTCACCGGTCGGCCAAGCCCACTTCCTCCTCAAGCCAGCCTTGGAGTTGCTTCCTCCTACGGAGCACTGCGGCCTTGGCTTCTGGAGCTTTCCAACCCTAGACCCTGAGCCGCTCCAGAGCCTGTATTTCCCTCCCACGTCCGCCCTCCCTCCCAACGCGGAAGCATGAGGCAGGACATCTTTATTACAAGAATAATAACTCCATTGGCGCCATCACCAATCGGGAAGCTTGGACCAGCCACGCACCCCTCCGCGTGTGCAGACCGAGCCAAGGCTGCTGACGGCACCAGGAACCTCTGGGGGACAGACACAGCCAAGCTGCGCCACCTCAGGCCAGGGCCCTGGGCGCGCTGCATCCTGATGTTTAGAATCTGCATCTGAGCAACTGTGGTCGGTACCTAGGGACAGGCACCCTCAGCAGGAAGACGCTTCGGAAGATCTGAGTGTTGACAAGGAAAATCAAAGCACGACGGCTGAGCAGACAGGTACATGGGGTCTGAGCCAAGGCGCCCGGCGGCCGCGGCCATTGCTGCTGTGGATAAGGATGGCACCAATCAGAGGGCAGAGTTGATGGGCTCACCGGTCCCCAGTGGGTGCCACTGTCAGCCCCACTCACAGCCCATCTCGGGAAATCCTGCCCAGCAAGCCTTCCTTCTGATTATAGTTTGGCTCCCTCCTCACAGCCTTGCTGTCCTGTGGGGAAGCGGGCACGATCAGACGGTCCCTGTGGGCTCCCCTTGAGTCCCCTGACCCCGCCACACCTGAGGGGCAGTGCCCTTCACTCCTTCCAGCCTGATCCCTGCACTCACACCTCACAAAGTGGGTGGAGGACGAAACAGTCAGAGAGCCAAGAAAGGAGGGAAAGCAGGCAGCCTGAGGCCAGCCGCTGCTTGAGGTTGGAGAGGGGAGAGGTCCATAGGGGTAGAAGGTGCCCCACAGCAAGCAAGCCGGACAGCGCGGCCCAGCTCGGCTATGTGAGGCAGGTCGGCTGGCAACCTTGGGCCTGGCATTCCCAGGCTCCAGAACCGAGAGAGATAAACTCCTGCAATTGGAAGTCCCACCTGTAGGATCTCGTTTCCCAGCCCAAGGAGACCAAGCTGAGCCCTGTGTCAGGGCTTGCAACGATTTGGATCTTGACTGTTCCCCAAGTCCTGTGTGCTGAAGGCTTGATTGCCAGCCTGTGGTACTATGGTGAGGTGGAGGTGGCGGAGCCCAGTGGGAGGGAGTGAGGTCATGGGGGCGTGGCAGAAAGGGACCCTAGCTCCTTCCTCTTGCTCACTCTGATTCCTGGCCACCTGCTCCCCATGTGTTCCCCACCATGACGTTCAGCCTCAGCACAGGCCCAAAGCAGTGGGGCCAGTAACCATGAACTGAAACCTTTAAAGCCGTAAGCCGAAATATGCCTCTCCTTCTTTTAAATTGGTTCTCTTAAGCTCTTTATCACAGTTAGGGAAAGCTGACTAATGCAGGGCCTGACCTGACCACTCCTCCAAAGGCTTTTATACAGGAAGAGCCCGAGCAGCTCTCACAGACCCCGTGACATTCTTTCCTTCTGTCCTGGGGTTGGGTGACATCAGACCAAAGAACTAAAGAAAGCTTCATTTTCCCACTTTCTTCTGAACTTTGGTGTATGAACGTTCACCCCAGCCCTGCAGCGAGTGGGTCCTTCCTAGGCTCTCCACAGGACTTCGCAACCTGAGCTGAGCACACGGCAGGCCCAGAGCCACCGTGTGCTTCTGACCTGGGTTCTCCTTGTCCACATGGTCTCCTCCTCCTGCAGGACCAGGACCCTGGCCTGGGGCTGGGGCTGGGGGCTCTGTCTGAACAAAGGGAAGCAGAGGCTCTGGGAAGGATGGGGCTCCGTCCCCACGGTCAGGGGGAAGTGCAGGCCTGGCCCCATTGGGTTCCCGGCAGGCCCTGCCCAGGGAGCACGGGATCCCCCAGCCCACCTAGCCCTGCTGTCATTCTCGGGGGGCCTTGGACAGGGCAGGTCTGAGCCGTGTCCTCATTCAGGACTGGAGAGGACCAGATACCCCGGAAACCCCACTGCTTATCCCCAAGCTCTGTGCATGAGGGGCACTTCCAGGCCACGCCTGTGGGGTGCGGGAGTCAAGGTGGCCAGAGCCCTTGGGTGTCAGGCAGCCAACTGTGGCCCCGCAGTGGGGTGCCCGGGACTCTGTGGTCTCCGGAAGCCTGCACGTGTCCGAGAACCCCAGGCTGCAGGGGCAGCTCGGGAGCATGTGGGGGCTCCCGAAGATCCTCTGAGCAGTCAGCTGGGGAGCAGGAGGTCAGGCCGGGCTCAGAGTCCCTGCCACAGTGCATCTTCACCATCTTCCCCCAGACGTCTGCCCTCCCACACGGGACACTCGCCTGGCGATCACCGACTGGCTGGCTTGTGGAGCTGGCGTGGCAGAGCCCAGACTGTAAGCGGGGACCTGACCTCCCTGTCTGAATATATCCAGAGCAGAGCTGGCTGGGACGCAGCTCCAGGGAGACACAAGATGGGCGGGGCTCCCAGTGCCGCTGTCCTCTGCTGGCTTAGAGCCCCATCCCTGCAGGCCCAGGGCTTCACTCGCCTTTTAGTGGGCAGTGAAACTGCCATGGTGCCCAGAGTCTGGAGGCCTCCACCCCCTGGAGGCTGCTGCCCAGGTCCAGTGGGGAGTCAGAGCCCTGGAACCAGCCCTGGCCAGAAGCCTGCAGGGCCCATCTGGGTGGCAGGGACCCCGGGAACAATCAGCAGTCTCCAGGGAAACACTGGCATTCTTAATGGGGACCCAGCTACAACACATTCACCTCGGACCGCGCTGCCCGGTGGGGCCGAGGGCAGCAGAAGACGGAAGGCAGCGCCTCTCGTCCTCCCGGGTCCCACTGCGTGTCTCTCAGAAGGGAGACGGCGGCAGGGGGGCCCCCAGTGACACCCCGCCTCATGCCACCCCTTCTGACGACGCTGCCCTTCCCCGGGGTCAGCATGGCAGCAGATCCGCCCTCTCCCGTCCTCTGTGGGAGCCCTCCGTGGCATCCCGGGGCCTTCAGAGTAGTCCAGCCCCTCGCCGGCTCTTCCTCCGTGGATCTGCGGTCCGGACACCATGGCTGGGCGCCTCCCAGCCTGGCTGCCCCCACCCACCACCTGTGCAGTACCTGCGCCTGGAATCCCACATTCCCTCTCCAGACCCTGAATTCTTTAGCGTTCGGAAGAGCGTTTTGGGAAAACAAAAAACAAACAAACAAACCTCTGCATAGCAACAAATACATTTCAGAAGAGAAAGGCGCTTACTCCCCTTCCGGCTGCACTTGGAGTAACACTGAAGGCCTCGCCTGACTTCCCAGCAGGGACCTGTCTGCCCGCTGGGCCTTTGCACCTGCCAGCCTCCCTCCCTACAGTTCTCCCAGCGCCTGCTAGGTGTTCAGCAAAGGTTTTTTGGAGCACATGTGCAACACACGACATTCACGTTTGCTTTAGAGGGCGTTTGGTCCAGGTGAAGTTACTGGATCCCTGACTGAAGGAAGGAGGGACTCACTTGGGAGGATGTGAACAGCAGGAAGAGTGCTCCCAGCCCCCTGTGCCCTCCTCCCGCCCGCCCTCCGGCATCCAGCCTGCGGGAGGAGGGAAGCCCCGGACGACCACGTCCTTGAGCGCTGTCTGAGAAATCGATCCTGGAATCCGTAAACCTTGAGGGAAATGCTCGAAGCCGCAGCGCTGCTGAGAGAGGCTGAGGGCTCCTGTCTGGGGAAACACATGGTCACGCGCCTTCTGCTTATGCACAGATGCGGCCAAGTTTCGGTTCTGGAAGAGACAGTAAGGAGGCTGCGGCTCTGCGTGACAAAGGAAAAGTCCGCCTCGCTGGTCAGCGCCGTCCAGCCAGGGCCACTGTGAGTCCTGGGGTGGCTGCCAGCCAGGGGCGTCTTTCTCTGACCACGCTGTCGAGGAGAAGAGGGGGTGCCAAGAGGAGGAGCTGTTCCAGGAAACAGGGTTCGGTGTGGCACCTGGGGTCCTGCTGGTTGCAGGAGTGGGGAGGGCTAGAGGCCAGGAGCACCCCCAGCCTCCGGGACTCAATCTCCTCTGCTGGACCCAGTAGGGCCAGGGGTCCCCTGGAAGAGCCCTGGGGAGCAGGAGGGTGCTGAGAGTCTGGAGACGGAGAAGGCAGCGTACACCCCTCACCACCTGCCCTCTGGGGGAGCCTGGAAGGAAACAGAAAAGGCGGGCCTCTGCCCGCCTCTGGAAAGTCAGGCGCGGACCACCACAGCAGAGACCTGGGGAGCCTGTGCACCACCAGGGACCGGGAGAGGGCCGCCACCTCCAAGGAGGACGGCCTGCGTCGGGGTGCGTCCTGCACACACCAGGGCAGGGGCCCGGCTCTGCCCCAGGACTAAGCATCCCCTTCGCCCCTCTTTGCACCCTCTTGGTTCTCCACAAATGCTCCGGGGGCAACACAGACCCTTGCTCGGCTCAAGATGACAAACTGTACCAAGCCAGGCACGGCGGCACACAGCGTGACCCCAGCCACTCCGGAGGCTGAGGCTCCCGGAGGATCAAAAGTTTCCAGGCCAGCCTGGGCGACCCAGTGAGACCCCTTCTCAGAGGAGAACACAGAGGGGACCAGGAGGCGGCTCAGGGGCCTGGGCAAGGCCCTGGGGCTAACGTCCAGGACCGCAAAGAAAAAGAAAAGGAAGAAGGGAAAAAGGAAGGAAGCAAGGAAGGAAAAGAAAGAGAGAAAGAAAGAAAGGGAAGGAAGGGAGGCTGAGGGAGGAAGGAAAGGGAAGTCATAGGTCGCGGAGTACCAACTGGCAGGGCCAAACTGACCGAGGTCACATGGCGCGGAGTGGGGTGTGGCAGCCTCTCCGCCAGCACCGAGGGCAGGAACGCGCTCTGAGACACCTCCTGACCGTCTCCTCTCCCCTCCGCCCACAGTCCGCGTGGCTGTGGGCATCTCTGCCCTCGGCCTGCTGCGTGACTCAGTTTCCCCATGGTGAGACAGAGATACTAACAGTCCCTGCCACTCAGGGTGCTTTGGGACTGATGGCAGTGACGTCTTGACACCATCCACAGGATCCCCAGCACGCTGCACTGTCTCCAGGGTGTCATCAAATCACAGGGGCGTCGAGGTCTGAGAGCTGCTCCCCTGGTCCCAAACTGTGGTCCCTCCGGGCTTTGCTGCGGGGGCCACCCCGGCTCTCTCTGGGCCCAGCCCATCTGTGAATGTGATGGAGACTCAGAACCGTGCCTGCGGGCCGCTACAGTCACAGCAGCCCCACGGCCAATCACTGAGCACCCTGCACTGACCAACAGCTCATCAGAAAGCGGGAAGGGTGGCGGCAGGTGAGGCCACGCACAAACAAGGACATGGCAGAGGCCGCGGGCCAGACCTGGTGCCCCCAGGGGCCTCTTGGCCACAGTGGCCACCGCCAGGAGGAGGCCGAGAACGAGCGGCTGTGGTTTCCACTGGCTGTGGCCGTGGGACACCTGTGACCGGCCTCCCAGCGCTCTGCCCAGCTCGCTGGCTGCCCCGACCATGCGGAGACCCGGCTCAGGGCAGACGCCCCGGCCCGGCCCGGTGCCCACCACGCCCTGCTGGTCTCCGAGCCCGAGTGGCACAGCCCGTCCCCGCTCCGGCTGGGACACGATGGCTCCTGAAAGCTGGGAATCACATTCTCCTGCTGCCCTCTCAGATGGATGGTTCTGCTTTTTAAGTTTCTATCCTTCTCCCCATCTTTACTTATTTTTTTATTTTTATTTTTTGAGAATCCTTGATGGTCCTGTATTTTTATTAGGGCACACTGGTTACATAGGTCTTTGGGTGCACTTTGGTAGACTTGTGCATGCACATAATGCACTTTAATCATTTCCCATCACCCCTTTGCCCCCAGCTCACCCCAGTTTCACACTTTGGGGGTTTCAACCTGTGTGATGTATTTTGGTCAGATTTTGATCGGGGGAAAGAGATTGGACAGATGTCACCACGAGGAGAGTGGCCGTGGCCTCTGGGACGTTCCTGGGGTGGCACAGGGGAGAAGAAAGCAGGCCAGGTGACAGGGGGACGGGCAAGGCTGTCAAGGAGGGGCAGGAGGTCAGGGCCGCATCCCGGAGGGGTCCGAGCCCAGGTGGCGCCAACACAGGCAGCTGACAGAGCAGGGCCTCGTGGGGCTGGACGGGTGGCCCAGTGGGTGTGTGGGGTCCGGGAGCCCCTGCCTGTGAGAGGGGCATCTGGAAGTTATCCTGGGGGGACTGCAGAATGCAGGGCCCATCGAGGAACAGGACCGGGACCACGAGGCCCGGCACACTTGAGCGGCCCTGGTAAAGAGCCCAGCTCCAAAGCTGGGCCACCCGCAGGGTCGCGTGGAGCAGATCCCGGCCGGCCTGTGCTGCCACACGGGACCCACCGGTCCCCACGTGAAGAAGTGGGGGAGGCCGCAGTGAGCAGGCAAGGCTCCCCCCGGGACCCCGAGTCCGAGGGCCTTAGGCCGGCATCTTCCCTGTGCCCACGGCAGGGGCCAGAAGAACTGAATCGCGCTTCAGCACGGCCCTGTGTGCAGCGCTACGAGCTCGCTGCGAGCATCGCCAGTCCCCACAGTGAGGTTGTCGGGGTGCTTGCTGACAGGCAGGGGGCGGCAGGCTCAGTGCCCTGCTGGACGCGGCAGGAAGCAGCCGGGCCCTGCACGGCACGTGCGCCCCTGCACCAGGAGCACCTGTCCAGGTGGCTGGGCTCCCCTGCTGACCCTGCACCCGCGCTCGGCACTGCCCTGTGGGTGTCCGGGCCCCCAGGCTGCCCAGCACGGCCTCCGGAAGGGTCAGGCGCGGGACCAGGAGAGGAGAGGATGGGCTCCCCGAGAACCCAGAAGCAAAAGGCAGGGGCGGGGGTCTGCGCGCTCCCATGGGTCGAGCAGGACTCTGGGCAGGCACAGGTGAGGAGGCCCCCGCGTGTCCTCTGCGGTCCTGTTGTACTGCAGCGCCGGTTCCGTCAGGGGCACTGCCTGGCACTGTGTGTGCTCAGCTGTCACCTCCGAGCTGCAGCCTGCATGCGACGAGCTGTCACCGAGGAGTGACAGTGCCTGGCCCTGCTGTCCCTCGGGACTCTCATTCCGGCTTTGACAACCGTCAGCTCCCCGCAGGAGCCAAGGACAGGCAGCTCCGGGCTCCCCGCGCCCCGCGCTGTCAGCAGGCGTCACTGAGGGAGGCAGGCGAGACGCCGCACCTGGGTGTCGCGCGTGGCGGGGAGGATGGCGGGTGTGTCAGCCAAGAGCAGGGGACACCACGGCTCCTCTTCGGCCCCAGCGCCCTGGCCTCTGCCACTCCACCCACCCGGAGGGTGAGCTCCACTCGGGGCCAGCACCCTGCATGCCGCTGCCAGCCGTCAACTCCGCCTGGCCCAGGGCGGCTGCTCTGTCACACGCTGAGTGACAGGCGTGGCAGAGGGCGAGCTGACAGAAGACAGGCAGGCACCATGCAGGGAGGAGACGGGGAAACCCGGGAGTCGCCACCGCAGGCAGCACGAAGAGGCCGCTATGGGGCGCGCAAGGAAGATCTGGGGAGGTCGGGGCTGCAGGGGGCAGAGGGGCCGACACGGAGACACGCCTGCCCTGCCCTGGACCCCAGCTCTTCCAGCCTACACGGAGGGGACGCCTGGCTTCCTGTGCCACGTGAATGCCACCTGCCACGCCCTGCTACCCAAACGCTCTGAGCCCTGATGACCCTCCCAGGCTGCAGCGTTTCCTGCGTGGAGGTCCAGGTCCGGTCCCCCGGTGTGGACGCCAAACCACCCTCATGCCCCGCTCCCTGCAGCCTGCGCTCGGGCCAGGCCCTGCATGCACCGGGAGACAGCACCACACACATGTCCCTGAGGGGGACAGTGGGGTCGCTGGGCCAGCTACTGGGGTGACTCCTCGTCTTCATCCTGCCCCACAGTGCCCCCACTCTGGGCAGCTTGAGTGGGGGCCGCGTCTTGGCCATCTCTGTACCCCAACGTGCAGCATGAGGCCTCGAGCCAACTAGGGACTGAGGGAGCAGGGTCCTCCCCCTTACCATGGGACACGGTGTGTGGGGCAGCCGTCTCCTCTGTGCTCTGGCCCGGAAGGAAGACTCCAGCCGCCCCCACACGACTCACCCTGCAGCTGTGCCCTCCTCTACCTGCGCTGCGTGGGCTCGTCACTTCAGTCTGTTGCCCATGTTGAAAAATAATTAGATTTCCCATGAAAATTGGATTTCCAGCTTTTTGTTGTTACTGTTTTTTTTAAGACCTGGCAGCAGCAGGCCTGGTTATCCCTCCTTGACCACAGGGGAGTGGGACTCAGAAGGATGTGGGGGGCTCTCCTGGCCCTGTGGCCACCACTCCCCACATCCCACAGCCACCCTCACCCCGCCCGCCTGGCTCCTCCTCCAGGGCAGAAGGAGAGGCCCTCACGGCTGGGGGCACCAAGCCAGCTCTAAACCTTCGGGACCAGCACGAGGACCCCAAACAGTGCTGTCAACAGCCCTGGGGCCCAGGCACCGCAGACCCCGCCACTCAAGTGTGCCCCTTGCCTGGAAAGCCTGCCGGCTTCCTCCTAACTTAAGGGAACCAAGTTTTAGCAGCTAGCCTCAGAGATGATTTTCTCTTTCCCAGAAAGCAGAGCAAGAGACGTGTGAACCAGCCTGGGGGCCGGCGCCTCCTGCCTGGCTGGCCGGTTGCACGATCCGGATCTCTGTCCCCACAGCCACCAGAAACATTCCTAGCCTGCCCCTGCCTTCCCCCAACCATGCGGCCACAACATTCTTGAAAGTTGGTAAAAAACTGAGCCCATATGCTTTCTGATTGTTTGCAAACCCTGGCAAGGCTTTGGTAAGTCAAGGCCAATTTCTGGATTAAATTAGAAAAGAAAAGATGAAAAATATCTGAGTTCTGGCACAGAGAGAGATCATTCATTCAAGAGAAACTGTTTAGAACATACTGTACGGAGACTGCCCTCGCGCCGGGAGAAGGAAAGGTCAGGTCCGCGGACCCACATTATCTGTCGGCTGAGGGGGTGTCAGTCCTCAGTAGAAGATGTGCTTTATGGGGCGGGGCAGGAATTCTTCCAGAACGCGGACCGTTAACACAGCCGGAGAGACTGCTCTGCCTGCCCAGAAATCTGCCCCCCACCGCAGCTGTCTTAAAATGATTGCTAAGGGCTGTTAATTCGATCCTTTAGAAAGAACCCCCAAGAGACTACAACAGCTCCTCTGAGCCCTCGAGTGGGGCGGCGGGGAAAGGGGATAGGGTTTGAGCAGGAAAGGGGTAGAGTTCGACTCAAGTGTGCGGTCACTGTGCTGCCTTCGGGCAGTGGCTGCTCCATCTGCAGGGGGAGGGGCGTGGGCAGGGGCAGCTTGTCTGCGGGACTTCCCCTCTTGCCAAGGGCTATCAGGCCTGCCTGGAAGCTCAGAGCATGTGGGAGGTGGTAGAGTCCCCAGGTTAAAAATGAGGAAACCAAGTTCAGGACAGGGGTGCTTTGCCAGGTAGGGAAAAGCCAGGATGGAAACCATGCTGGGGCCATTCCTGTGAACACCCAGAACTGTGCCTCCATTTTTATAAAGTACCCAGCCTCAGGTATTTCATTACAGTAATAGAATACAGACTAATACAGTCCCCAAGGAGTTCCAGCTTCTCTGACTGAACTAACAGTCACCAAGCTCAGGAATACTGGGCTTGTCCGGGTTTTCCAGCAACCTTGAGGGCTGTGACTGTGGGAGAGGGAAAAATCAGCACAGAAGGACTCACAGGACAGCGTCACAGTGCTTAGCTTGCCTGCAGTCTCACACACCCAGCACCCTGTTGGGCTCAGCTTTCTTTACACAAGCACAAAGCTGGGAGTGGAGGTAGCTTCGGGCCGTACCTGCAAGATGTAGGATGTGGATGAACAGAGGATGGGGAAGGGTTGTGGAGAAGGCGCCCCAAGGTGGGCTGTGAGGGGCACAGCCGGAGAACAGGGCAGGGTGCCCTGGGCTGGGAAGCCTAAGTTCAGGCTTGAGGACCGGGGTTTACCCTACAGGGGTGGCTACTTTGTTGGCAGGTGAATGAAGGGCCCTGCACTGCCATCCTGAAATGCCTCCTCATCTGACCTCTGAGCACGTGCTGTGCAAGAGAAGCTCATGCATCGCCCTGGGGCTTGCTCTCTAGATGTCCCCCTAAAGGCTCACGGGCTTACTGGCGGAACTCCTGGGAGGTGGCTGGATCCTGAGTGTGTGATACTAGATCAGTCACTGATGGGCTTGGCATAGTTCTAGGTGTGGGTGATGGACTTTCTTAAGAGGGAAACCCCACCCTGGGTGCAGACAGCACCAACCAATAGGTTTGTGGCCTGGACAGAATAAAAGGGAAAGAAGGCAGGCTCACTGCTTCCTGTCTGCCCTGCCAAGGACTGTTTCTCCTCTGCTACGATGCCCTGCCAAGGAGCCAGCTAACTATGGACTGAAACCTGCACGACCTGTGAGCCAAAATAAATCTTTCCTCCTTGAACTTGTGGCTGTCAGATACCTTGTCCCAGCACTGAGGAAGGAACTGAGACACAGCTCTTCAGGAATGTTTCTCGGCCGCCTCCTCCTCAGCCTGTGACTTTTACACATCCTCTTACTTTGGGAGACACTCTGGGCTGCTGTGACTGCACACAGGTGTAGCAAGAATGGTCAAGTGGTCAGTGAGGCCCCACAGCTTGGGAAATTCTACTGCTGCTGCTACACTTCATTTTGAGGGACTAGCGGAGTGAAGCTGCAAAGATTAACTCCCAGAAACGTCGTGAAGTGTCACACACATCACCCAAGGGAGAGACTGGGAAGGGAGACCTAAGATTTGACTATACACAAAAATGTAAACTATCAAAAACTATACCAAGCAGAACAAAACAAAAGGCAAACAATAAAACTGGGGAACTATTTCCTACACATGTGATAGGCAAAAAGTCAACTTACGTGAACATGGAAACTCTTTAGATCAACAAGAAAGAGGCTGAGATAGAAACAAACATTCTAGTTTAAGAAGACTAAAGTAGAAAAAGGCTGGAGTGGGTCATCTACTAAAAAAAATCTCAATTTAAATATACATATATTTGAAAACGCAATGTCATTACCATCGAATAAATTTAACTTATCACATCAAAAAAAAGGGCTAGTCATAACTATCAAAGTGCCACAGCTACAAAGGACTTGATGGCGTGAGGAGGGGGCACACAGACCTTTGCTCAGGGAACACAAACAGGTGTTTGCAACAAACCTCCCATGTGGCCCGATGACCAGGGCTCCACTTTTAGGACTGCAGTTTAAGGAGACAGTTAAGGACGAGTGACAGTGTGATGGAGCTGTTGGCGTATTTGACCTCTGCAAGGGGAATGAGATTTTCCGTGTGAACGCGTCTTAGAAACAGTGAGCGGAATAAGTCAGAGTGCGAGGCTGAGCCATGGCAAGAAACACGAGCATACCTATGCGATCTGTTCCAAGTTCATAGCATAAATAATACATCCTCTGTGTTAAATATAGACTTTTAATAAATTAAAAGTGCTACTTTTCTGGATTGTAGGAGGGAACACCGGAGACAGGCCTGGCAGGGACCGAGTTGGTGGGGGCTAAACGCTAGGGCTCCAGGCGCTAGCGGGGAGCACAAGGCAAAGCTGTGCGAAGTGGGTCTGGGTGAGAGGGGCAGACTGACCGAGCCTCACTGTCCTGGGAAAGGGGGGATTATATATCTTGCCGCTGATGAGAAAGGGAGCAGTACCTGCAGTGACTTCTCACTGCCCTCAGAACCACATCCAGTCCCTCTCCACATGGAAAGGTGGGGGACCTTATGCCCCAGTACTTGGGTCAGACAAGCCCCACGCCTAGACCCATAGGGCCCCACCCCTCCAGAGACCCCGCCCATCAGCTACCCCGCCCACCAAATAACCTGTCCCACCTGACCCCC
>RJWM01042900.1:0-14090 GCA_004363535.1 Dasyprocta punctata
GCGAGAGAGAGGGTGGCGGAAGAGGAAGCCGGGAAGCAAGCAAGAGGAAGACCCGCCTTCCCTTATACTGTATCTCAGCTCCACCCCTGGGCGGGTGTAGCAGTCACGTCATTAATCCTGGTGCTAGACAACAAACTGATCACAAGCATCAGACTCAGCCCCATCAAAAGTATGAGGACTTGGGGGTACATAGCATATCTTATACAGTATATGAGTGTTCATAGAATTGGTATCCTTTGTAAGACTCTCATGGAGAAATGTCCCAGAAAATAGACTCTTGACTTTTAGCTAAAAGCTTCATCTACACAATGTATTGTCAGGAAGGAGCTTCTCTGGATGGCTCATTGGGCAGGTGGCTGGGGGGCTTGTATATGAGGATTCACCTGCCCACAGACAACAGAAGATGCTGGCAGATGTCAGATGGACTCCTGGGGAACAGAGCTGACATCGGCTGCCCACAGGCAAAGCAGTCATCTCTAGACAGAGGTTAGCTATCTTTGAACCCTGACTTCAGAGGAAGAGTCCCAATGTCCCCAACACCAAAATGAGTATGGGGAAGGAAATTCTCAAAAAGGCTCAATTCCATAAGTGCAAAAATAACGACTTTCAAAAGCAGCAATATGGAATTTCACTTCTGTGGATCAGGAGATCTCAGGGCACCTCCTGTGCTATTCTGAGGTTCTGCTACCAAATCCCAGGGAACGTCCTGGTTATAGTCCAGAGCTTGCTCCACTTCGCTCTGAGGTGAACTGCCAGAGGTTCTTTGGGAATTATCACAGTGCACAGATGTCCTCAAGGCCCTTGGAGCTGCTGAGAGGAGAACCCTTCCTACACTTGATGTGAACCATCCATCTGCACAGCTCTTCCCTGAAGGCTAGTGTTGGGGATAGGCTGCCCCGGCCACAGGAGCCATGTTGGAAGGCAGATCCCAGAGAGCTTTGCATCCAAGCGCATCCTGAACAGAGACATCCTGTGCCTGGGTAAGGAAGGGGCTGCTCAGGTGGAAAAAGAGGAAAATCCAGCAGACAGGTGGTCAGGGGTAGATGTATTCAGTGAGCCTTCAGGGTCATGAGTGGCTTTTACTTTTTGGGTGTTGTTGTTGGTGGTGGTGGTGTTTTGTTTTGTTTTGATTTGTGATAGGATCTCACTATGTAGGTCAGGCTGATCTTGAACTCATGGCGATCCTCCTGCCTCAGCCTTCTGAATGCTGAGATTACAGGCATATTCCATCACACCCAGCTTGTGAGTGACTTTTAAAATGGGATCTTTTGCAAATGGGAAGCAGACCAAGAGGTAGAGGGAGGAGGAGGAAATGGAGGGGAAGAGGAAAGAAAGAATGAAGATAGATTATGTCCATGTACCAGCTCCCCACAGTGACTGTAATCATTATACACTGCAAACATGCACTGATAAAAATAAACACATAAATTTAAAACAACAGCAGGTAACTGCTTTACCATGAGTAACTTGGTGTGGAGTACAGATGCATCAGACTAGAGAGAAATTAGAGCTGAAGACACCACCTAGAAAACGCCTCTGTTTTTTGGAAAAGACCATATAAGAAGCACTGAATCCAAGTAGGAACAAGAAGAGAATGGACACAAGACATCCTGGGGGAATTTAACGACAAAAGTTGACACTGGGTATGAAGACAGCAAAATGAAAACATGTCTCTAGGGCTTCAGCATCTATGGCTGCAACCTGAATACAAAGCCCAGCTCCTCTCTGTGTCTGGATCTGACCCTGAGATTGTCGTGCCCCGCAAGGCAGTTCATCACCTTCCTTGGTGTCCTGGTCTTGTTCTTGTCCCCAGAGAACTCCACCACCACCTGTCCCTAAGCCACCGAGAAGGTGGTGCAGTCCCAGCCAAAGAGGAATTTGATCAATGGACCCTGGCTTGTCCCCAGGGTGGCCAACTGTCTTGGTTACTTTTCTCTCGTTGTTGAGACAAAATACCTGATGCCCAAAGTGAAGCAAGAAAAGGTTTATTTAGCTTACAGTTTTTGGAGGTCTCAGTCCATACTCAGCTGGTTCCAAGGTAAGGTGGCATGCTGAGGGGCAGCTGTTCACAGCAGCTGCAAGCAACAAAAGCAAAAGGGCAAAGGGGGAAAGCATACCTCCTTCCCTCCCTTATATTGTATGCCAGTTACCCACCCCTGGGCAGGTGCAGCACCCACACTGCCTATCCTAACACTAGACAAAGAACCAATCAATCACAAATGCTAGACTCAGTCACCTCCATGACTGCATTAGGCGTGGGGGTCCACCCAGACAAACCGTAACACCAGGACTGACCGCGTGCGTATAGGACTGTGCTTCAGGCCTAGGCAAGTACAGCAGGTGATAGCAGACATCCCAGGAGAGGTCAGGCCTAGGTCCTGTGACCACAGAAGGGAAAGACAGAGGAAGGTAAAAAGGAAAAAACACAAACACAGAACTGAGCCAGCAGAGGTACAGGACTTCCAGCCCACAAGAGCAATCTCTCCCCAGCAAAGAAAGAAGAGAGTGTGGTCTCGGAAGCAGAGGTTGCTGAGGCCCACAGGGTGAATGGAAGTCAGACAGTGAGGGCTTCAACTGGGCTGTCCACTGCCCAGCCACACAACTTTGGGGAAGTCCAGATGCAAGCATTACTTCAAGTAGAGCTTTAACCAGTGCTTGATGAATGTGTAACTCGACCCCATGAGAATTTGGTGGTGCAGCCATCAGCAGGGTACACATCATGCTGACCTGAAGAGGTCAGCTGGAGGAGCTCAGAAGTAACTCTCCCGAGGCCCTTGTGTGGAGGTAATGAAATGCACAGCAGCAACTTGTGTCCTGCTTGGTCATCAGGTTGTGTTTGCTTGTTGCTTGTTTGTTTTTGAGATAGGGTCTTGCTGTGTAGTTCAGACTGGCCTTGAACTTACTACATAGCACAGGTTGGCCTCGAACTTCCAGTGATTCTTCTGCCTCAGCCTTCCAGGTACTGCGATTATAGGCATGTGCCACCTCACCCACTGGTTATCACATCATCTTAACCACAACTCACCATGGTGCTCGCAGGTAAGTGCTGCAGTGCCCAAGCGAAGGGTAAGAGGTGAAGAAATCCCCTCCCTTCCTCAAGGTGCTGAAACTAGTGAGGGCTAAAATTCCAAATGCAAGCCACATCTCCTGGCTCCAGACCCACATGCCTCTGATTATCCCTCTGGGGATGCCAGGGCCAGCTCTTGAGGACTGGCTAACCTGACAGATGACAGGTGACAGGTGACAAGTACCATGTGCTGGGATGCAGGCTCAAGCTGTGACAAGAGGCAGGAATGTGTGCTTCCACATCAGGATTACAGAGTCCTGGCTGGGCATCTGGTGCAGGTCTGTGTGTCTAGCACTTCATAGGCCACCAGCAGCTGTGCTGAAGACACAGCTGTCCTTCTCAATGGGATGATGGGAGCCATGGTTGGAGGAGGGAGGGTCCTGTTCAGGGTCCCCAGCCAAGGGTGCTGTGTGCCTGACAGCCCCTCTGCTCCCTCCAAGCATTCCAGGGCTGATTCCCAGCCCCGACAATGAATTAACACTCTGTCCCAGTCTGGCAAACCCTTCTTTGTCCTCCATTTGCCAACTGGGACCAGGGTCCAACTCCGTTCCCTTCATGGTGCCCAGGAGACAAGATCTGGGGTTTGACAAGCCAGGTGAATCCCATTCAGCCAGGCTGTGTGAGTCTGGGAAGGTTCTTTACTGTCTCTGAATCCTGGACTCTAAAGCAAGAATAATATCGACATGTACCTTTTAGGGCTAAGCTTCAATAACATAATACCAAGAAAGCACATAGATCAGCAACATAATTTCACAAATCTCCAGTGCATGAGCTTCCTCTGGGTCCATGTCACCTCCTGTCACATCTACTGCTAGTTACAGTCTGATTTCAACACCTGCCTGTCTCTTCTCACATCTTTCTTCTGATCTCTGGATTCATATAGCCAGCCTCCACCCCCATATCCCCTGGTACCCCAAGCTCCATGCCTTAAAATCCAAACTCTCCTTCCCCAACAAGCCATTCTCTTCCAGGGCACATGAGCTCCAGGCATGACCCCACACACTCACCCCCAACCTGGGCATGGACCTGGTCACTTTTAATGCCTTACCTGTGTGTGCTAAACCTCCTGGCCAGTTTTATAAAGCACATCTTCTTAATATTCCACTGTTCACTCCCTTCTCTCCTCCCACCACTTCCTGCATCTCTTACTTGGGTAGCCCCACACATTGCTCCCCCCAGATTGAAGCCATGAAAATCTGTCCCGTGTGTTCTGTCTCCCAGGAGCTTGGAATTCCAGTTCTGTCTGTTGGTGGCAGACACAGAGGTTCTCTTTGGGTCCTGGTGGCTCCTCCCTACTTTCCTGCCTTCCTGCTGTCATGAGGGGGTACACAAACTGGGGATGTGAGCTGCCTTACCACAGACCAGGGCAGAGGAGCCACCCAGTGGTGGACTATCCCTAGCTGGGAGCTAATAACCCTCTTCTCCTTATAAGTTGGCTATCCCAGATATTTGTTTCAGCAGTAGAAAGCTGGCCAATACTCATGCTACATCCAACTGGCACACAGCTTCTCCTTGCTGAACACTACGGAGTGTCCAGCCAGCCTGGGAGGGTGCTGTGTCTGATCATGTCTGAAATATCCCCCTTCTTGCTTGAGGGAACATATGAATGACTAGGTTTGGCTTTCAGTGCATCTTTAAATCAACCAATTTCTACCCATTCTACATCCTGACAATATAAACCAAATGCTGGTGACACCACAAATAAATAGGCTTCTTGCTGCTCCAGTTTGAGTGTTCCAACTTGAATTCCATGGCTGAGTGTGACTGGGCTCACCTTCCCCCCAAAATGAGCACTGGTCACTGTCCCCTCATTAATGAGTCCTAGTTTCCTGATTGAATTTCTGATCAGAAGGAGCCCAGGGTATTCCAAGCTCCTTCCCTTCCTACCTAGCCCAGGACTGGAATATAGCTTGGTCTAAATTCTCTCAAGAAGTCAAAGACTTCTAACCTGGCTCCACCACAATCTGCTCTGCAGCTTTCGAGAAATTATTTGCACTCTGAGGCCTCAGGGTACCTAGTTGTAGCAAGAATGCCTGCAATCGTCTTCAGTTTAGCATTAAAAGATCTAAGTAATTACTATGGAGGACTAGATTATTTTAAGAGTCTTGGAGTACAGAATGTCATGCGTCATGGGTCCTCTAAGTTTTGTCCAGTGACAGCAGAATGGACCAAATGACCAGCAAGACAATTTCATATCCTTTCCTCCCAAAGGCAAAATCAGTAACATGGCAGCCCTTTTCCTACAGGAAATGAGTTCTACACTCTGCCCTTGGTCCCAAACGTCTGCTGATTCCCAGTTGTCAAATTGAGTCTTGACTTTCAGAGAAATCTGCAACTTTTTTTATACCACAGAGTTTTGATTCTCGAAGCTGCATATGAATTATATTCAGACAAACGTGCAAAATTAGTCAGGGTGTCTCTGTTTTGCATGTGTGCTGAGAAGTCGTTCCAAGAGAGTCCGCAACACAGGATGCTGACCTGAGGTGGCCAAAGGGACAGATAGGCACATCTTCCCCTTGCACAAGGCATGACATCACTGCAGGCTGGGGAGTCCAGGCCCTGCAGGACAAGGATAGGCAAATTTGCTCTGTCCACAGGATATGGGTGAAGCCCGGTTTGAAATTATTACTCAGACATTTTGTGCTGTGAAGGAAATGTCTTCTGATAGCACAAAGCTATTGGTTTCCTGTTGTGAATGGAGAATTTCTGGCTTGCCCAAGAATGAACAGGAAGGGAAAGGGTGGTTATCCCTTGGAAGTCCTGCCAGTCCAAGGACTTCCAGGATAATCCACACAGCCAGAAGGGAGTCTGCAGGTCGGGAAGAGGTCATGGTAGTAAGGGAGGTCATGTAAGCAACAGCACATGGAGAGGTTAGCTCTGTGACCCCGGAGCGCCACAAATGCTTGCTGAACACTGTGCCAGGGAAGTGTGGTAAGTGCCAGGTTCACCAGATGGCAGACGCAGCCCTGCTCCCAGAACCACAGGCCCAGGTAGAAAGGGCAATAAGAACAAAGTCGGGTGAATATGATAAGACTCAGAGGAGAGATGCCCAGTAAACCATGGCAATACACCACAAACTTTGTACCAGTGTTTCATGTTTTGGCTCAGTTTTCCCTATTGATACCGAGGATAGAGATCAAACAGAGAACTCGATATTTCTGAAACTGTTGTAAGTGTTACTGAGCACCATGTTCTATAACTGTTTCCGGCGCAACTGCTCATTAAATTTCACAATAACCTGTGAAATAAGTCCTGTGGCATTTAGAAAAGACAGTAACTTAAAGTCACAGTTCATAAACTCCAGAGCTGGATTCCAGCATCCCTCTTCCAATCCCTCTCTCTGTAAACAGAGGCTTGCTATTCTAGTACAGGGGTATTGTGGCTTAGATCAAGAATGTTGTCCAAAACCTCAGAAGTGGGGCTTCCCAAAGATAATTGGATCATGAAACCACTGTGTTTGTCAGTGGAACAATCTACATTTGAGTTCATAGCAAAATGTGCTATTGGGAGGTTGGGCTTGGTCAGAAGAGGTGGTCACTGGGGGTGTAGCTTGAAAGGGCATACTATATCTCCATTCCCTCTCCTCTCTTGTCTCCCTGCTTCCTAGCCACCATGATGTGAGAAGCTTTCCTCTGCCCAGGACTTTCCACCAGGCCATTTCTGCCTTGGAACTAGCTGACCATGTACTGTAAACATGAAGTGAAATAAATGTCTCCCTCGCTAAGTTGTGGGTGTTGAGTATTTTCTCCCATCTATAATGAAAATGACTGAGACAGAGTTTGGTACCAGGAGTGGGGTCACTCCTGTGACATTACTTGACCATGTGATTCAGAAGTCTTTGGAACTGGTTTTCAGGAAGAGTTTGGAAATGTTGGAGATGCTGGCTACAAAAGACCTAGGATGCTGTGAGTCGAGTTTCATGAGAGATTCTGATCTGAATTCAGAGGATCAGATTGCTGGTAAAAACGCAAGCGGTAAAGACCAGTCTCAGGCAGTTCTCTTTCTGAGAACAAAGATTCCACCAGCAGTTGGATTTCAGACCATGTGTGCCATGCTCTAGCAGAAAAGATATCTACATTTTACTCATGTTCTAAGACTCTGTGAGAGACTGAGATTAAGGATGGAAAGCTGAACACATTTTGCATAAAGAGATGCAAAGGATTCTTTTAGGAGATGGGCAAAATGTTATGGTTTAGATCAAGAATGTCCCCAAAATCTCATGCCCTCAGAAGTGGAGCTTTTGAAAGGTGACTAGATCATAAGGGCAGTGCTCTCATCAGAGAATTAATCCACAAGTGAGTTTGGAGCTAAATGTGCTGTTGGGAGGGGAGGGCTGATGGAAGAGGTATATCATTGGGGTCACAGCCTGGAAGGGTCTAGCTCCTTCCCACCTGCTCCTTTCTCTCTCTGATTACCATGACATGAGCAGCCTTGGTGCTCCTGTGCCATGCAGTTTCTGCTCAGAGTCAGCCTCAGAGCAGTTGAACATTAACTGTATCTATGAAGTCAGTGAACTTCTCCTCATTAATATATGGATGTGGCTAGTGTGTCTTGGTGACAACAGAGTGACTAGGACAGTGGATTTCAGGGATTTCCCACACCTACTCCAGTGTATGTGGGTGCCAGGGTGTCCGCTACTCCTGTGACTGGCCTTAAGCCACCCTCTGTCCTGTGTGCTCGCGTTTCTTCCAGCTCTCTGCTGTCTGGCATCGGGAGCATGACCTGAGAAAGCTTGGTCCTCCCCTAGACTTTGCCCACTGGCCACCCCCTCCGAAGGCTGCATATAAAAAGCTCCTCTTACTGAAGGATTCGAGTGTCCAAAGGGGATCAAAGGTCAAAGAGAAAGTTTTCAGTAACTTACAAATTAGCAACATTCGCATGATGCACCAGAATATCATCTCAGGTAACAGGTTAGAGGTACACCCTTTTCCTAGGCCTTCCCACTCTCTGATTTCACCCTTTTCTTTCCTCTTCCAAGTGTCTAGGCCTCATGCACTTCTCAGTAGTGTTTCTGGCTTTGGTATTGGTTGCCCTGCCATCCCTGCCACCCATGAGAAGCCATAACCTACATACGGAGCAGTGGATGAGACATCAGGCCTAAACCGCTGCTTTCTCTGCCCCTGTATGCTCTGGGCCCCTGCACCATAGCAGATTTCTGGATGGGAAACAACCTTATCTATGGGATCAAAAGAAAGAGAATATGTGAACCCTTAACCTTCTTCTTCTTACCCTTTGGTATATTGCATGCCTGCGCCCATCTACATTTTATGAGATTTCAAAGAGAATGTACCAAGAGTCAAGTACTGCCTTAGGCCTAGGGATCCGGGTAGATGCGAACAGGTCGTTCCTCTGTGTGGGCAGGTGGCTCTCAGCCAGCCAGGCCATGATTTGTAGCAGATGCGGTGGGTGGGCTCCTTACACCCAGCAAGCCTCCTCTCCCGCGCCTTCCCCCTTACTTGCTTCTCCGCCCTCCCTCCGCAGTGGAAATGCTGCGTAACACAGCTCAGGTCAGAAAATATGAACAAGAGTCCACTGAAAGGTGGTCTGGAAAATCTCTGCTGTGACACACAGAGGGACAAACACTAATACAGCTTCTTGGGGCCTGCCTGGAATGCAGGCAAGGTGACAGAGCAGCAACTTGTGACAGAGGAGTGACAAGCCAGAGACTATGGATGAGAGGCAATGCTTAAAATTCCCATGGTCCTGTTGCCATGGTTGTGTTCATGTCCCTGCTGGACACTACCTAGTTTTGCACCCACTTTGCAATGCCTCCCCCTTGTTCTAACCTGGACTCTATTGCCCAATACATTCCTGGCACACAGCAAGCACAATAGTAATCAAGAGCTATATTTAGGCAAGGAAAGCAAACATTGGGAGAGAAGAACGAGGATCCTCCCTGAAGGAGGTGGCACGGGAGTGAGTCTGGACAAAGCAGCAGGAATTTTAGATGCACAAAGACAGGGAGGTCACCGCAGGCAAGAAGCACTTGAGAAGCAGAGCCTCAGACCCAAGAAGAAGGTGGAAGAAACGGGTAGCGACCGATGCGGGAGACACATAGAGCCACATTGGTCATCAGCTGGGACTTCAGCCTTGAACAGGAGGTCATTCTTGAAAGCGTCAAAGTGGGAAGATCTGGAGGGGCTTTTGTTTGGAATTTAGTCAGCCAGGGAAGTTCATGACGGAAGAGTGAGCACAGAGGACCCCGAAATCTTACAGCTGAGAGACAGACCTGAAATAGGTGTTGAAAACTAAACTAAAATTGTACAGGAATGTGCATAAGCACACAGCTCACACACACCCAGGAATGCACGCAAAAACCAGGAGAAATGGAGGAAGGCCTGCTGTCTTGCTCACTGTACTGTGACAATGTCACTGCCCAGCTTTTGACGCCGTACTCCCGTGTGCAAACTGTCCTCATCACGGGAAGCTAGGTGAAGGGCACAATACTTTGTGTAGTATTATACTAACTTCCTGTGGATCTATAATTATTTTAAAATAAAAAGCTTAAAAGGTTTTAAACTCTTTTCCTGTACAAAATCTGGGCTTTCAAAAGAAAACAAATTATATGGACAGGAACCTAAGTCAAGCTGGTCTCCCTATAACTAAATGTCAAGTAGACACGAAAGCAGTGCTCTCAGATTTTGAGAAGGAATCAAAATTAACATTCTGAGGATGAAGAAGGCATCTGGGTGTGGTGACACACACCTGTAATCTCAGCACCATGGAGGCTGAGGCAGGAAGATGGAAAGCTCGAGGTGAGCCTGAGCAACATAGCAAAAATCTGTCTCAGAATTAAAAAATAAAGAGAGGACTGGGGTGTAGCTTAATGGTAGACCCTGCAGTGCACGGATCTGTATTTCCAGGACTCAGGAGGCTGAGGCAGGGTAATCACTGGAAGTTCGAACCCAGTCTGGGCAACAGAGTGTGCTTAAGGCCAGCCTGAACTACAAAACAAAACAAAACAAAGTAGATGCTTCTCTAGCAGCTTCAAACTATGAAAAGTGTATGAGGAATCACTCACATTAAACTGTCTTTTGAAGTTTTAATTTTGCTTTTAATTTACTTTTAAATCATTTTAAAAATACAAAAACTCCTTAAAGATACCTGCTGTACAGGCATACATTCATAGATGTTGCTTCTTTGCTTCAAACTTCCGGGCCAATGTGTCCCCATTCCCAGAACGACTGGCATCTTTGGTTGCTGGACTCTGGGGCCAGGTCTGAAGTCACCTGGCCTAGATCCTCCACGCCTAAGCCAGAAGAGGAAGGGGGCCCTCTGCCCCACCTCCGGCCTCTGAAGAACCGTCTCCAGCCTCTTCCTGCTTCTGCTGAGGACTCAGCCACACAAACAACCCCACCCTGCCCCTAGGATCTGCCACATGCACTGCTACAATGGTCCTCTCCTCTCGTGGGCTCTAGCTTCCACCGGCTTCCAATCTCCCTTCGTGCCTAAGCCTGCAAGTGGAACACACCATCAGCAGACTGCAAGAGGCACGATCCCTGCTGCGGCTTCAGATCGGAGGGAATTATTTCAGGACAGCACCCCCACCCCGACCTCTTTCACAAAGTACCCGTGTCCCCTGAGATATCAATAAGAAGTCAGAAAAAAGTCCCACTGTGAAACCAAGACACAGTGAAAGAGGGTTATTTGTAGTGCAAATCATCCCAGAGTTTTCAGTAGGCTTATATTTATTATAAATATCACATGCAAAAAACTAAAGTGGGGATCTGCAACGGTGGAAGATCTACTTTCATTACTCCAAACTCCTGGTGCGTACAGGGCTGTGGTTGGAGGAGGGGTCATTCGGGGTGACAGATCCCAAGGAGAAACAGACCCTGCTTCCCTAGAGCTCTCCTCTCCTGCCCTACTCCCATACCTTGCTAGCAGAGGGAATGGCTGCATTCCAGGACTGAGGATCAAGGGACATGGGACCTGACCCCTGAAAGCAGGGGAGGGAGGCGAGAAGGTACAGGTTTCCCCTTCTGCCACACTGCTGGAAACCTGAGTGGGCCGCCTCTGCCTGCCCCGTAGCCAGTACGTCAAAGCCAAGTAGGCGAGCAGTAGAGGAAACTGTGGAAATGGGGCAGGCGATAAATATAGTAATCTCATTACGGATGTTCTATTTCCGTCCCTCCCTCCCTCCCTTGTTCCTTCTGTCGCTCTCTCCGGCTCTCTTCTTTCTCCGACAGTTACCCTAATGTGATTTAATTCCATTTCCTTTACTGAAACTGTCTTCTGAAGCCCAACAACACCTCACTTATCTCATATTTAGGATGTGATTTGAAACACTTCAGCAAAAACAGGAAAAAACAGTGTTCATAATGACTGGGTTTGGGTTTGGGGGTTCATACGACTCTGTAGATTGGAAAGTGTTCACCAGAAAGTTGAAAAATCCACACACTCCACACTGCCTTCCCATTGAGAATAAGTATGCCTGGCTCTCAGAGCCCCCACAATAAGTTACAAGACAACCCAAAATCCCTAAGACAGACAAAAATGGAGAAAAAACCAAAAAGACAGGAAGTCCAAATGTGCATGAGTAATTACAGAATGGTACACGTCAGAGTCCTGATGGATCATTTTTAAGCAACCCATCTCTCCCAGAACAGCACTGCCCACACAGGGTCCTGTATCCAGGGAACTTCACCTAGGCAATCAAAGCCAACGTCTAAGAGTCTCCTTGTGCAAATTTAAATTCTGATCATTTCAGAAGAAGAAATAAATGTGCAAACTTACAAAGAGAGTCACTTGGACTTTTAGCTATTCCAACTTCTTTTAGACCATTCTGGTATTGTAGATTTTGAACAATGTTCTTTTGTATGTTAGTTTTATTTAGCTTTTTTCCCCTCAATTACTGGAGTTTGAACCCAGGGCCTTTTTTGTTTTACATTTTGAGACAATCTCGCTATGTTGCTAAATCTCAAACTACCTATCCTCCTGCCTCCATTTCCAGAGTTACCATCACACCTAGTTTGAATGATAAATGTTTAGTTTTTTACTGCAGTGAATGCTTGTCATCTATAAGAGAAGCTAATCATTTTTTAAATTTCCAATTCATAATTTCTATAGGTATAGGTAAAATTGAAATAATTGCATTTAATCTATATGTACTTTAAATACTTTTTTTTTTTTTTGAGATAGGGTCTCATTATGTACTTCAAGCTGGCCCAGACTCACTATATAGCCCAGGCTGGCCTTGAATTTGATTCAATCCTCCTTCCTCAACCTCCCAAGTGCTGGAATTACAGGTACGCACCATCACGCCTAGTTGTACTTCTAAATTATGAAAGCTTACAGCTGAACTAAGAGCTCCGGAATGTAAATATGACCAGGTATTCACATAGTATTGGCACTGGGGAACTGAGGCAGGACTCTGACGGGCTGCCTGTCCTCACTGCCTCCAGAGACCCATGATGTGACAGCAGCTTGGACTTGCATTCACCAGTCCCGCACCTTTGTTCACCTGGGTGTGGGTGGTCTCAAGCCCAGGGGTCACCCCTGTTTCCTTACCCATGAAAGTCCTGCTTAAAGTGAGGACCCCTGCACTGCACCCCATACTGCTGCTCAAAAGCCCCATTGTGCTCCGGGTGTGGAGGCTGATCCAAGCCAGTCTGATCCAGCCTGTGGAGGGCGGCGCCAGGGATCGTGTGTGACTCGACATGGGGAGACTCAAAATGACTCCACCCTCTGTCCAGCCAACTCCTGCCCAGTTAAGGAGCCCTGTGATGCCATAGCCACTGTGGGTTGGATGTGATTTGAGTGTGCTCCACAGCAAATCTTGAGTTGGAAACTTGCTTCCTGTAACAAGGATGGTAGCAGATGGCAGAGCCCTGTAAGAGGTATGCCCTAGTGGCCCCAGGTTCAGGCCTCCTGTCTCACAAAGGTTGCACATGCACCTGCCATTTTGATGTCATCGACCAAGAAGTCTGTACTCAAGCCCAGTTCATGCCTGCACTGTGCTCCTGAACCTCCAGAACAGTGATTGCAACAAACCTCTTCTGTATACTCAGCCTCAGGCACTTTGTTATAGCAACAGAAAATAGGCTGATACAGTGGCAAAGAGTGTTACCTTTGGAGTCAGACAGAGCATTTGTGAATCCTGTTCATACGATCCATATCCTCAACTGCACAATTGAACAACTTGATAACTAGGGTTCCCTCCTTGTGATGATAAGCAATGACTGAAGTAATCCATGTAGTGCACTGCTTGGCACTTGCTAAACCCTCCATAAAAATAAACTATTAGGCCAGGTGGGGTGGTGCATGCTTGTAATCCCAGAGTTTAGGAGGCTGAGGCAGGAGAATTGCCTCAAGCTCAAGGTCAACCTGGGCTACATGGTGAGTTTGACACAAGTGTGAGCTACATAGCAAGACCCTGTCTCAGAAAGCAAAAAATTATTATAGTTTCTAAATACGTATCTGCTTTATTTACTGTTTGTTGTACTTCATCAACTTAATAGATTCATTTCTAGAAGAAAACTGGGAAACATTCTTTCAAAAACGTGCCAGAAGTTAAAATTAGTTCCCTGTTACAGAGGTTCTGGACTCCCCTTTTCTACTGCCTTTATTAAAATAGCTCTGAGCTCTGCTGACAGTGTCTAATTTCCAGCAAGACCCCTCCCTTTCCCTGCATTTCTAGAAGAAACTAACTCTGCTTCTGCTTTCACAGCTGCTCTTCCTCTCTGGACCTTGGAATCTGACTCATCTGAGCCCAGGGGCTGGAACCCAGTTAAAGAAATTGGACTCACACTGAGTGTGGTGGCACATGCCTATAATCCCAGTACTTGGGAGGCTGAGGCAGGAGGATTATTGGAAGTTCAAGGCCAACCTGGGCTATATGGTGAGTTCAAGGCCATTTTGAACTACATAGCAAGACTCTGTCTCAAAACAAAACAAAACACATACAAAAAAGAAGTTGGACCTTGTCTTCCTACCCCTGTACCCACTGTCCAGTGTCTTGGACCTTAGTTCCCTCTGTGGGCCGTCTGTTTCATCCTTTTTTAGATGAAGAGAATGGAAGCAA
>RJWM01042901.1:0-14090 GCA_004363535.1 Dasyprocta punctata
GATCATAAACATATATGTACCAAATATGGGAGCACCAAACTATGTAAAACAATTCTTAATAGACATGAAAATCCAAATAAACAACAATACAGTTATAACGGGGGAACTTAACACCCCACTGTTACAAAGAGACAGATCAGCCAAACAAAAATCAGCAAAGAAATAACAGAACTGAATCAAACTTGTAAACAAATGTGTACCAAATATTTCACCCAATGACATCAGAATACACATTTTCCTCAGCTGCACATAGGTGATTCTCTAAAATAGATCATATACTAGCCCACAGAACATACTTAAGTAAATGCAAAGAATTGAAATAATTCCATGCATATTTTCTGACCACAGAGCAATAAAATTGGAAAATAATGACAAAAAACCCCACAAGAACCCCATAAACACATAGAAAATAAATAACACTCTCCTAAACATTCAATGGGTCACAGAAGAAATTAAACAATATCTACATTCAAATGAAAGTGCAAATACAAGTTACTGGAACCTTTGGGATACAATGAAAGCAGAGGGAAATTTAGAGCACTAAGCTCCTACATCAGAAAAATGGAAATAACACATATAAACAACCTAATGCTGCACCTCAAACTTCTAGAAAAATAAGAACAAGTCATGCCCAAAGTCAACAAAGGGAGGAAATTATAAAGATCAGAGCAGAAATTAATGTAATTGAAACTAAGAAAGCAACACAAAGAATTAAGGAATCAAAGAGTTGTTTTTTGAAAGAATAAACAAAATTGATAAACACCTAGCCAATCTTATCAAAAAGAGGAAAGAAAAACTCAGATCCATGCAGTAAGTAATGAAATAGGTGAAATCACTACAAACCCTGTGGAAATGCTGAAGATAACCAATACCTACCTCAAAACCCATTACTCCCATAACTTCGACAGCACAGAAGAAATGAATAGATTCCTAGAAATGTATGAATTACCAAAGATGAATCAAGAAGATGTAAAACAGCTGAATAACTCAATTTAACCTAAGGAAATTGAAAATGTAATTAGAACTTTTCCAAGAAAGAAAAGCCCAGGTCCTATGGATTCACTGCTGAATTACACAAGAAATTTAGGGAAGACTTAATACCAACACTCCTCAAACTCTTCGATGAAATTGAAAGGGAAGCAATTCTCCCCAACTCATTCCTGGAAGTAAGTAATACCCTAATAACAAAATCAGGGCAAGAACCCAGCAAAAAAAAAAAAATTACAGGTCAATCTCCCTAATGAACATAGATGCAAAACTCCTCACTAAAATACTGGCAAACAGAATACATCAAGTTATCAGGAAGATTATACACTATGATCAAATGAGATTCATCCCAGGAATGCAGGGATGGTACAAAATACACAAATCAATAAATGTAATACACCATATTAACAGAGCCAAAGACAAGAATCACATGATCAACTCAATAGATGCAGAAAAAGCCTTTGACAAAATCCAACACGTATTCATCATTAAAAAAAAACCCTACAGGAAATTGGAATAGATGGTCTCTACCTCAGCCTGATAAAAGCTATATATCATAAACCAACAGCCAACATCTTACTAAAGGGACAAAATCTGAAAACTTTCTATTTAAAATCAGGAACAAGACAAGGATGTCCATTATGACCACTCCTATTCAGTATAGTTCTAGAAACATTAGCCAGAACAATTAGACAACAGAGAGAGAAATAAAGGGAATAAGGATAGGAAAGGAAAAAGTTAAATGATCATTATTTGCAGATGATAAGATACTCTACATAGAAGACCCAAAAAAATCCATTGGAAGACTTCTAGATGTAATAACCAAATTCAGTAATGTTGCTGAATACAAGGTCAACACTAAAAAATCAATATCATTCCTGTACACAAACAACAAACTCACCAAGACAGAAATAAGAGAAACCACACCCTTCACTATAACATCCAAAAAAATGAAATACTTAGGAATCAGTCTAACGAAGGAAGTATAAGATCTATACAGTGAAAATTACATTATTCTGAAAAAGGAAATTGAAGAGGATTTCAGAAAATGGAAAGATATTACCTGTTCATGGATAGGAAGAACAAACATTGTGAAAATGACCGTTCTCACAAAGTTGTAAAACAGATTTTATGTAATTCCAATCAATATACCATTTACATACCTCACAGAGCTAGAGAAAGGATTCCTGAAATTCGTCTGGAACCAGAAGAGACCTAGAATAGCAAAGGCAATTCTGGGCAACAAAGGTAAGGTAGGAGGCATCACAATCCCTGACTTGAAACTATACTACAAAGCTTCTGTGATAAAATCAGCATGTTACTGGAATAAAAACAGACCTGAAGATCAATGGAATACATTAGAAGATACAGCCACAAGTACAGACACACTCAGCCACTTCATCTTTGACAAAGGGGCCAAAGATGTACATTGGAAGAAAGACAGTCTCTTTAATAAGTGGTGCTGGAAAAACTGAGTTTCCATTTGCTGTAAACTAAAACTAGATGAATGTCTATCACCATGCACTAAACTGAAGTTAAAATGGATCAGAGATCTGAAATTAAAAGAGAAGCACTAAATATGATGGAGGACAAAGTAGGTAAAAATCTTGATGACACAGGAGTATGTAGAGAATTCATGAATAAAAATCAAACTGCACAGGAAATACTTCCCAGATTCAACAACTGGGATCTAATCTCACTAAAAAGTTTTGCATGTCAAAGGTAATCTCCAGCCAAGTGAAAAGAAAACCCATGAACTTGAAAATATCTTAGCCAACTGTCCCTCAGACAAAGGACTTCTATCTAAAGTATATACAGAATTTTTTTAAAAATCAGGCCCCTAAAATTCAAGGACCCAAAAATGGGCACCTGTGATCTCAGAGAAAGAAATCCAAGTGGCAAATAATTATATGAAAAAATGTTCAACATCAATGGTCATTTGGGAAATGCAAATTAAAACATTGACATTCCATCTCACCACAGAAAGAATGGCCAAGATAAAAAATTCAACCAATAACAAATGCTGGAGGGGCTGTGGGGGGAAAGGAACTCTTCTCCGCTGTTGGGAGTGTAGGCTGGTGCAACCACTGTGGAAATCAGTGTGGAGATTCCTCAAGAAGCTAGGATTAAAGATTCCATTTGACCCAGCTATCCCACTTCTGGACATTTTCCCAGAAGAATTGAAAACATCATACCACAGTGATATTTGTGCACCCATGTTTATAGCAACAGAATTTGTAATAGCCAAATCTTGGAAATAACTCATGTGCCCTTCAATCATGGAATGGATAAAAGAAGATGTGGTATTTTTATACAATGGAGCACTACTCAGCTATCAAGAAGGATTACATCGAGACTTTTTATAAGTAAATGGACATGACTTGAGATCATACTCATAAGTGAAATAAACAAAACTCACATGTGTAGCTACTGTATTGTCTCTCTAGTGTAAGAAACTTAAAAAGTATGTATGATCCGAAATCTACAATAAATACTGTGTAAGTGTTAGAAACTGCTCAAAGAAAAAAAGTAATTGGGGTAAGAGAAAGGAGGAAAGAAGGAAGGGAAAAGGAAAAAATCATAACTTTATATATATGTATACGTAAGATAGCTAAAATGACTATACTCTAAATGTATTAGTTATTGAAGCAGAAGAGTTAATACTCATATGATTAGATCAATCTTACATGTCTATATCTGTTAATCAAAACAACCATTTTGAAAGTAACGATACACAGTATAGTAACCATTGTGAAGTTTCTATCATCCTGTTTTGTAAACCTATAATGTTACTGTATTGAATTTGTTGCTGTTTGTTCGTCTCTTCTGTTTTTTATCTTTCTTTTCTGTGTCTTTTTTCTATTAAATAAAATATTAAATAAATAATTAAAAATTTAAAAAATAGAGAGAGAGTGAGGCATCTCAGAAAAACTCCAACTATGAGCACATGATGTTTTGGAGAGACATCTAGATACAAGCCATAAGATCTTATTTTCCATCTTCAGAGGTCTTTTTACCTGATGGTTCACATAACTGTGTTTGATCATATTGAGAAAGATTCCATGCATAATTTTTTAATGTTTTTCTTAACATGAACAAATGCTGAATTTTGTCAAATAGTTTTTCTGTCTTTTGATACGATCACTTGGTTTTGGCCTTAAATATCCTGGTGTGTTGTATTGTATTAATTGCTTTTTAAGTGCCCATTTACAAAATTGTACAGTAATATTGGAATAATTCCCACTTAGCTGTGGTTTAGAATCCTTTCAATACTTCTGGCATTTTCTTTGCTAGTATTTTTTGAAGATTTTGAATCTATTTTCAGAATACTTCTCCGTCATTTTTCTGTGATTTTTATCTAATTTTGGTGTGAAGGTAATACTGTCTTCATTAAATGAGTTGTAGGTAATACAGTCTCCACAACTTTCTGAGAGTTTGTAAATAATCGATGTTTACTCTAAAAATCTTTGGTAGAAGGCATTGGTGAAGCCCTCTTCGCCTAGGTTTTTTTTTTTTTTTGAGTATTTTTTAAAATTCCAAATTCAATCTTTCCTCCCATTATGAGTATTTACAGATTTTTGTTCATTTCAGAGCTTTCCAGTTTGCTGGCCTGGAATTGTTCACAATATTTTTATAATCTGCTTTATTTCTGAAAGATCAAGCATAATGTCCTGTCTTTTATTTCTCAATTTAGAAATTTAAGACTTTTTTCTTTCTCTTAGTAGTCTAGATAAATGTCAACAGTTTTATTAATCATTCCAAAGAGCCAAATTTTTATTTTATTAAACCCTATTTTTATGCCAATACCACGTAATTTGATAACTAAAGTTTCATAGTATTTTGAAATCACATATTATAATGCCTGTTGCTTATTCAGTTCTCTGCTCAGAGTTTTTGGTGGCTCTATATAAATTTTAGAATTGACTTTTAAGTGCTATGAAGACATTGATATTTTGACAAAGATTTCACTAATCTATACATTGTTTTGTATAGTATGATCAGTTTAATAGTACTGATTCTTCTAATCATGAACAAAGACGCCTTTGGACATTTTGTGTCCTCTTCAATTTCTTTTATGTATGTTTCATGATTTTCATAGTGGTGATCTTTAGCCTTTTTGATTAAATTTATTTCTAGGTATTGTGTTGTATCTTGTAACTACCATGTATAGGACTGCTTTCTTGATTTCTAATTCAGACAATTTGCCATGGGCATTTGCTATGTTATTAATTTTTATGTTAACTTTGTATCCTGAAACTTTGCTGGATTCATTTATTAGTTCTAATAGTTCTTTGGTGGAGTCTCAGAGAATTTTTTATAGATAAAATCATGTCATCTACAAACCATCTCAAGTTGACTTCTCCTTTCTAGTTTAGATACCCTTTATTTCTCTGGTCTGATTGCTCTGTCTAGGACTTTTAGTAGTACTTTGAATAAAAGTGTTGAAAATTTTCTACTTCGTCTTATTGCAGATACTAGAAAGTCTTCAGTTTTTCCCATTCAGTATAAATTAGCAGATGGTTTGCTAAAATGGCCTTTATTATGTTGTAATAAGTTATTACTTGTTTTTAACAAGTATGAATTAAATATTTTATATGCTTGTTCAAGTTCTTTTTAATTAATCCCCTTAAAACTTCAACATTTACAGTGCAGAAATAGAAGTCTATAAAATCACTTTCTACTCTTTTATTTGTATCTTTTGCATAAGAATCCATATTTTTAAACCGGGTACTTAAATGGTTGACTTTTTATTTTCTAATTTTAAAAATTATTAAATTCACAATAGAAAGATACCACATTTAATTTTTAGTATCCCTTACTTTCCTAAAGCACAATTGCTACTTTGTGTTATCATAATATTTGGTGTTAACATTAAGACTACACATATTGTTCATAGCATAAATCATAAATTGAATAGTTAATGGATGGATGGATGTTAATGCTTATATGCGTGTGTTTGTCCTCAATTCATTTGCTATTATGTGTCACAATGAAATGACCTCAAAAATACTGCATTTCCCAGAATCTTTTTCAAATGACTTATGGCTAGATTTCCCTGATAGAAGGCACAGATAAAAAAAAATTGGAGAGTAGGTAGAAATAAGTCACAATATATTTCCCTCTTGTCTATCAGCAATGTTTCCAGCATTAATTTCATCCCCTTGGAGGCTTCAGATCCTGCAGAATAAGTCTAACTATAGCTAAAATCTTGGGTTCTGTTAACCCCACTGCTCCTCATATGAGCAAACTGCAGGACAACTCTCTGAGTTGCTTTTTCTGGTTCTTAGCTTTTCCAGCCTGTTAGTACTCTTTTCTCAACTACATTTTTTCTAACTAGTTGTAAAGTTCTTTTTCCTAAGTAGTCTCTGGTAGAATGAGTATGTAAAACTTTAAAACCTTTATGATAAAAAGTAACAGTACTAATGGCTCAATAATAATATAAGAAAAATATTTGTCACTTGTGAAAAAAGATTAAATATTTTGATATATAAAAAACTCATAAGTCAAGGTGAAAAATGCAAACATCTGAACAAAAAGAAAGACAAAATAGACATTTAAGAAGGGAGAAATACAAATGGCCAATAAGCTTAAGAAAAAAAATGTTTAGTTCATTTAAATTTATATAGAAAAAATTAGAACATCAGTGTAATTGTATCTATTATACTGTCTTGGGGTAAGGGGAAAAATTATAAGTTCAACAAAAATTTAAAAGAGTGGTGATTTCCAGTTTGTTGACAATATTATAGACCACTTTCTTATTTTGACATGATATTTCTGGAAAGTACCAAAAAACAAAGAGTGATCAAGATGTACTGTGAATGTTTACACTGTAAAAATGTATTAAAGTAAAACACAGTGAAGGAATCCAACCACTGCCATCCTGAACAGAGACTTCTCTAGTGCCCCTCTTTCAGCACAGCTGTGCCTAGTGACTTATAACTTTGTCAGTCCTGCCATCTCAGTGACCTACAGCATTATCCAGCTCTACTATTGATATCAAGTCATATCATTATTCAGTTCTTCTACTGATAACAGCCACTATTCCCTGCACGTTTCCAAGTCTTATCCTTAGCACATAGCCAAAACCCCATTTCACTGAACTCGCTCCTACCCATAACCCTGTTAAAAAAAATTGCTGGTCTGGTCTTGAGTGCCATAGTGGTCCCTCTCACATTTGTTCTAAAAGAAACCTGTCCTTTTGAGTTCGTACCTCTGGGTTTTTTTCCTCCTTTCTTCCTAAAACACACTGTATTAGTCTCCCTCATAACATTCCCCCCAACTTTGAATACTCTTATCCTATCATTCTTGCCACTTTTCCAAGCATTTCTGGAAGTCTTATTTCATGAGTGTGTTCATGAGGTTTGATCAAAATACAATGAATGCTGTTTCTAAGTGCCATCCATGAAAAAGTCAGGGACATAAAAACATTAGTACTTCCTCATCTACCAGATGTGGCACAGTGAAACTTCTGGCTCATCCCCAAAGTCAAAATAATCATGAAAGGTAATGTTTTAATCTATTCAAGACAGGGAGTCAGCCACACTTATGAAAGAGGACTTCCAGGACTGTTTCAGAAAATGGCAAGAATGATGAGACCAGAGTTACAAAATGAAGGGATGTGTCTTGGCTACTTTTCTCTCATTTCTGAAACAAAATACCTGATGCCCATAATTAAAGAAGGAGAGGTTTATTTATCCCCGTTTGTGAAAGTTTCAGTCCATAATCAGATGGCTCCAAGACAAGGTGCTGTGGCACAGCAGCAAAAGTTCATGCTGGCAGAAGACATTAAAACCAACAGAACAAGAAGCAGAGTAAGCCTTCTTCCATCCCTTATACTGTATGCAGGCCACCCACCCTAGGGCAGGTGTAGCACTCACACCCAAATCCAACACTGGACAATGAACCAGTCACAAACTTTGGATTCAGCTGCTTCCGAATAGCACTCCCCCACACCGCCATGGCTGCTTGAGACTTTGAGGGGATATTCACACACAAACCATAATAGGGTGAATTCTAGTGGAGAGTATTTGAAATGCATTTTATATTGTAATACATTTTTAATTTAAACATTTACCATATTCTTCAGTCATAGTTCATAGCTTTTTTAAAGTGTTTAATAATTTGAGGCAAGTGTTGCAGTGTTTTCAGACTGAAAAAAAGGAATTTAAGTGGAATTTAATTAGCAGGTATTTTATAATAGAGAACAATTAATTTAATCAAGATTCCCAAAATGTGTTGGGGCCAGGTACATTGCTCAGCAGCACAGTGTTTGCCTGGCAAGCATGAGGTCTTGAGTTTGATTACTGATGCCAAAAAAAAAGTGTTAAAATAGTTGTGCATAATTGAGTAGATAAAATTATAATGTAGATTCTTATTTGATGCTATGTACAGATTTCAGCAGCATATGTTTAAGCAGACTACTTTACAAAAACATTTCATTTTTGAAAGGAATTCAAGAAATAATTCTAGAAAGTTTTCACTAAAATGGTATTACTTGTTGACTACCTTCACTTCTAGTTTTTGTGTCACTGTCAGAATGATGTCTATACAGAGCCTGGTTGTCTTGATTCAACATCTGATCCTTGAATTTCAAAGTGAATTTGAATAATTAGTTGGAGTTAGTGCATTGCTCATTTGTTAAGAAAGGAGGGGGACTTCTGGCAACATGGCGGAGTAGTAGGATGCAGGGAAAACAGCCTCTCTGAGAGATACCATCTAGACATGGGAACACACAATCTTGAGGAAGACAAAAAGGAGGGAGATGGATTCCTTGGACCCAGAAAGAGCCTGAAGTCTGAATTGAACCCCACAGAAAGAGTAAACAGAAAAAAATTCAATTAAGAAGAAGGTGGTAGCTGGCGGAGCCTTCGCCTGGAGCTGGACTCACTGCAAGAGGGGAGTTGTTGGAGCCCGGTGGTGCACGGTCATGGTGTTGGCAGTGGCTGGCGACCCTGGGACCTCTGCGGAATCATTCCCCAGTGGAGGGGAGCAGTGGGCGCGGAGGACTGTGCTGGCTGGCAGTGAGTGTGGAGGGCATAGTCCTCCCATGGGAGAGTGATTTGCCCAGAAGCCATTCCTGAGTCAGGCCAGATATGCCTGGGGCTAAAACTGTTGCTGGCTTCCCCCAGCAGTTCCTGGCTGGGCACAGACCTGTGGAGACTGCCTGGATGGCTGCGAGCCTGAGGAGGCTGCTCTCAGGGCAGGCCTGCTAAGGTTGTCTACTACTCTGTCCATGAAGAGTTGCTGGCTTGTGGAGATACAGTGCCACAGTTTGGGTTGCTGTCTCAACAGGCTGTCTACCAGTGAATTTGTGAATTCAGAGAGAACCCCAGAAGTGGACTTTTTTTTTTTTTTTTTGGTGTGAGTGTGGTTTCTGCCCTCTCTTTGGGCCTGGTCTTGTTCTGTTCTCTTTTCTGTCTCTTTTGGCTTTCTTTTTCCTCAATTTTCTGCAGTAGTTTCCCTGAGTTGGTGGACCCATCTTTGTTCTCCAACCTACTTGCAGTCTCTTTTCTCTTTTCCCACTTTTCTGCTTTTTCTTAAATTCATTTTGGCTCCTCACTCTTGGGGACAGAATTGACATTTTCTGAACCTAAGTATTGTATATGATTGTTTTGCAACCTGTTGTATGGAAATAAGTTCAGTTTATATGGTTGGGGGCTGTAAATCAGGGGTTGGATCAGTTTGCTGTTCGGTTGACTGTATTTGGTGCTGTGAGTGCCACTGCAGCCAGAACTGACTCGGTTGAACTGGATCACTGTTGGCCTTGCTGGTTCAGGACTGGGATTGACTGGGGGTTGCAGAGAGGGTTGGGGCATGGTGCCAAGAAACTAGGGACTGGGCTAGGTGAGCAGAGGTTTCTCATTTCTGATAAACTTAGGAGGCAGGATTTTCCAATAGACTCAGAGCCCAGGAACCAGTAAAACCTGGAAGATTTCTCTGGAAAGTACTCATCACCTGGATGTCCTTATTACCACCATTAAAGTAACCCACTGCAGGAATCTAACAGGTATCATTTTAGGAACTAAGCTAAAAAAGAAAAGAAATGAGAAGACACTTAAACAGGTCACAACGCTAGACACCCAGTTAACCAAAATTAAACCCAGGGGGCAATGAACCTGGAAAATCCAAAAGCCCCCTACAAGGTTTCTTAGAAGTAACAAAGCAGTTGAATGAGGCTTTGGAAAAAATGAAATCAGAAATAATCTCTCAAATAACCACAGAGATTACCAAAATATACACCATGCTTCATGATGTTAGAGCAGATACAGACAAAAAAAAAAAAAGCTTCAGCAAATTATGGAAGGACAACATAGGAAGCAAATGGATTCCACAAAGCAGATTCAAGTAGATATCCAGGAGAATAGAAACTCTATTGAAAGTATTCAAAGCAGATTAAGACAATGTGAGGATAGGATCTCAGACACTAAAGACAGGCTCTCAGTTAGTGACAAGGAAAATAAAGATTCTTCAAAACTAGCAAGGGATCATGAGATATTAATCCAGCAGTTGCTTAATGAGACAAAGAAAAATAACTTAAGATTAACTGGAGTCAGTGAACAAACAGGAGATACTACAAATGACATTAAAAACATCCTTACAGACATCGTGTCAGAAAATTTTCCTGGCAGAGAAAAAGAATTTGACATACAAATAAGTGAGGTATATAGAACCCCACTTAAGGATAAAAAAAAAAATCTACTTCCAGGCATATCATAGTCAAGATTCCAGAAATTCAACATAATAATATTTTAAAAGCTGTTAGGGAAAAGAAAAAAATTACCTATAAAAGAAAGCCCATCAGAATTACAGTGGATTTCTCAGCACAAACTCTCAAACCAAGGAGAGCTTGGAGTGAAGTACTCCAAGTTCTAAAAGAAAACAACTTTCAACCCACATTCACGTATCCCGCAAAACTACCTTTCAAAATAGAGGGAGAAACACAATACTTCCATGATAAGGAACAGTTGAGGAAATTCATGACCACTAAACCAGCACTCAAAAATATTTTGAAGGATATTTTAGAAAGGGATGATAAGTACTACAGCTCCACAAACCCCAATAGAAGGAATCCACCAGGAAAAAAGAAAACAACATGATAAAGATAAGTCAATATGTATCAGTTTTAACCATCAATGTTAATGGTCTTAATCCATGAGTCAAAAGACATAGACTGGCAGAATAGATTAAGAAGCAAGATCTAACAACATGCTGCATACAAGAAATACATCTAATTTACAAAGATACTCACAGACTGAAAGTCAAAGGATGGAAAACAATACTCTATGCAACAGGAGTCCCGAAAAAAGTAGAGGTGGTTATTCTATTTGCAGATAAAGTTAATTTTAAGCTAAGACTGATTAAGAGAGACAAAGAAAGTCATATATTGGTAAGGGAACAATTTAAGAGCAAGAGATAATAATGCAACAAACACTAGTCCACCCAGTTACATAAAACAAGTATTAATCGACATGAAAAATCAAGTAAGCCTTAATACAACTGTATTGGGAGGCCTCAATACATTGCTATCACAAAAAAAGCAGGTGTGGAATTCTTGGGATCCTCTGGGTAGAGTATCATGTCATCTGAAACAAAATCTGTGTATCTAAGAAATTAGTTGTGACAGAGAAAAAGAATTTTGAGTAAAATGTAATTTTTTCAGGATCATCTTCAGATTTTATTTTTGATGTGAAATGTTCATTTGAAAACAATTGTGTTAACAATTAGATAATGTTTCATGTCTGTATTTTTTTTGTCTTAAATAATTTTTGGGAATATCCAATATGCAGATGATTGTTGCTGTTTTGTTGGTTGGGGTGAAATTGTTATGTTTTTGATTTCAAGAGACAAAGAAGGTCATTATATATTGGTAATGGAATAATCTAAGACAGAGACAATATGCAACAAATACTAGTCCACCCAGTTATATAAAACAATTATTAATCAGCATGAAAAATTCTGTAAGCCTTAGTACAACTGTATTGGGAGACCTCAATACATTGCTGTCACAAAAAGACAGGTGTGGAGTTCTTGGGATCCTCTGGGTAGAGTAGCATGTCATCTGAAACAAAATCTATGTATATAAAAAATTTGATGTGACAGAGAAAAAGAATTTTGAGTAAAATGTAATTTTTTAGGGTCACCTTCAGATTTTATCTTTAATGTGAAATGTTCACTTGAAACCAATTGTGTTAACAATTAGATAATCTTTCATGTCTGTATTTTTTTGTCTTAAATAATTTGCAGGAATATGCAATATGCTGACGATTGTTGCTGTTTTGTTGGTTGGGGTGAAATTGTTATGTTTTGATTTCTTGTTCTCCTTTTGTCTAAAAGTTTTTAAAAAGGAGCTATTTTCTCCTACCCCTATAGATTTTTTAAGAAATAAAAGTAAACAAAAATAGAAACAACAATTTTGAAATAGAGTTTCAAAACATAATAAGAAATTAACAATGGTTAATATTGTTGTTTTCAAAGTAGTTGCTCAGAGTACAAGATATAGGCATACAAAATTAATCAACCGATGTAAATGCCAACTGATCCCTTCAATGAATGAAAAGAAATTAGTAGTATAATTATGTTAGCTATCATATATGTGAGTTATATACATATATATTGTTTTTTCTTTTCCCTTATTTCATTGCCTCTTTTTCTCATCCCAAATGTTCTTTCCTTATGAGCAGTTTCTTTTCCTTACTCAATATCTATTGCAGATTGTTTATCTTATTTACTCTCTTAGTTTCTTATTCTAAGGAGACAGGACAATGCTTACAGATGCACATTTGATTTATTTCACTTATGAGTATGGTCTCTAGCTGCATCTATTTACTGATAAAAGCTTTGAGTTTGTTCTTCTTTATAGCTCAGCAGTACTCCATTGTATAAAAATACCACATATTTTTAATCTGCAATTATATCCACTCCGTCTCACCCCTCTAGAAGTACTTGGATCCCAGGACCATTGAAATTTTTGACAGGAACCGGGGCTGGTAGTAAAGTTGAGTAATAAGGTATACTAAGGTCAGGAGTTCCTAAACACACCTGCACAAGTGGAAGTGAAACTCATTAGAAGGAGAAAGGAGAGAAAAAAAATTTTAAGCACAGGGAATGTGGAGAGGATAAGAATATAGCAGTAATAGGACTATAAAGGAGATGTAGGGAATGAGGTAGGAACTGAAATAGATAAGAAGAATATACAAAACAAATAAAGTTCTTGTATTAGTCAGCTTTCCAGTCACTGGAACACAATACCCAAAACTCACAATTTAAGGAAGAGAAGTTTAATTTGATCCCTAGGGTGATATTACATAGGTAAAGAAGTAGGTAAAGTTTCCTTGATACATATTATATACTGTGCTCCATATGTATTTTAATTTTAAAAAATACATCAAGATAAAGATCTCAGAGCTAAAACCCTCAGAGCTAAAATGTTCTTTATGATTAGAGAAGAAAGTCAAGGAGAATCTATTCATAATTACTGGATGCCCCCAAAAAATCTAGTCATAATTATTGGATGACAAAGAAAAGGACAAAATGACAATTCTTTTTCTTTCACCTTAGATATGGCTGCAATATTCATTATTAAAATTATAATATAAATATATATATAAATATATACACACAGTCTATACAGAGCAACAAAATATTGAACAATAGAACTTAAGAGTGAATTTTTTTACATACTAGAAAATAGTAAAGATTCCCTTTGGATGCTACTCTTGGCAAAAGAAATTACAATCAGTGAGAATCATTAAATATATGAATCAGTTGATTAACTTGAACTGATTAGTTGGGAATATTTCTTTAAAATAATAATGTACAATGAAATTTCTTTAAAAACTTCAATGTCCTCACTGGAGACTTTATTAAAAGTTTGACCTTTGAAGACTGGGAATTGGAAAAGTTCTACAAGTGCAAATATGTTTTTCTTTCTTTGAAAATAATTCACAATGGGCCTTATTACAAAGAAGGTAGAGATTTCTGCTAATGTACTTTGCAGTGGCAGAATGAGAGAAGCTTTTCTACTGAGGTATCCCTTTGGGCCAAAGACCTGAGCAGAAAAGGCTGGAGTTTATTGTTCAAGGATCACACTTCCATGACAGAAA
>RJWM01042902.1:0-14218 GCA_004363535.1 Dasyprocta punctata
AAAGTCTTCTCCTCCTTCCCCTTTGATGTTGTACAACTTTCCTTGTTTTATGAATTCCTTTTGTATTTGCATCTTTCATCATTTTTTCCTTTCCGAAGTGTTCTTTCTTTCTGACTACAAATATATTCAATATTTTTCTCTTTAAAAACAATCCTTTTGAGATTTCTCCATGGGGTGCTCGCAGTGGATGGATGCGATTGCAGGTGGACTCAAACCCTTGGTGACTAGGATTGTTACCAATAGACATGTGATTTTTGCTTCTTTCCCAGTTACACTTTTGTTACCATGTTGCCTCTCTGCCAGGGAAGTCAGTACAACCTGTGTTTCCTTTTTCCATTTTATCTGTACATTGAGCTTCTGGCTCTGAGGACCTCCTGAAGACACGGCCCACAGCCCACCACCCACCCTCTTCTTCCCAGGGCTCCTGTGCTGAGAATATCCAACTTGAGTTCATGTCGCCTTGCTCTGCGCTCTGCTCATTCCCCGTGAGAGGGTTGTGTTTTCCTCTGTCTGCTTCTTTCTCCCCACTCCATGCCTGGACTACTGCCTGACAACACCTCACTTGGTCTGTTTTAATGGCCTGTGGAAATTACTATTTGTGGTCACTGCGTGGACAATGTATGGGGTCTACGGCTATAAGCCCCCCTTCCTCTCTCCTCTCCTCTCAAGAGAAGTTGGATTTTGTTTCTGTGGTATCTGCAGTCAGGGATGACAGTCTTTGGGCTTTTCTTCTTTCGCATCCTGCTATCAGAGGGGGTTCTAACTAAGAAGCTGTGTCTCGAAGATTGACTCAGTTAAGTTACAGGACCCAGAGGTCTAGAGCCCATTCAGCCCAACATGGTCCACATTTGGGTATTGTTTCACTCAGCCAGATTTCAGGACATTGAATGTAATTTAGAGATACAATTTAAAACAAAATAATAGAAAATTAACGCTAGTTAATACGGTGCATATTGTTATCGTCAAAGTAGTTGTTCAGATTGCAAGATTTAAGCATAGAAAATGATCGAACAAACAATGAAAGCACAAACTGTTCTTTTTGATGAACTAATAGAGATTAGTAGTACAGTTATCTATTTTATATCATCATTTTTATTGTTTTTAAAATAAAAAAATAAAAAAGATAAAATTTATTAAATAGAAATAAAACAAGCCGGGCGTGGTGGCGCACGCCTTTAATCCCAGCACTCGGGAGGCTGAGGTAGGTGGAGCGTTGTGAGTTTGAGGCCGGCTTGGGCTGCAACGCGAGTGCAAGGCTGGCCTGAGCTACATAGTGCAACCCTGCCTCAAAAAACCAGGGCTGGGAGTTTGGCTCAGCAGCTTAAGCGCCTGCCCTGGCAAGCGCAAGGTTGTGAGTTCAATCCCCAGTGCCGCAAAAAAAAAAAAAAAAAAAATAGAAATAAAACATCAACAAAAAACACTAACCAAAGTGCCAGTCTATGGGAAGATTTTTCAGAAAGGCATTTTATTACAAAAGAGATGGAAGAATATTATCTTGTGATAAAGGACAGTCATTTAGTTTAGACACTGTCTTGGTTACTTTTCTCTCGTTGCTGAGACAAAATACCTGATGTCCAAAATAAGGAAGGAAAGTTTTATTTAGCTTGCAAGTTTTGGAGGTTTCAGTCCATACTCAGCTGGCTCCAAGGCAGGGTGGCATGGCACAGGGGCAGCCATTCATGGTGGTGGCAGGTACCAAAGATGTCAGGAGCAAAAAAGGGCAAGGGGAAGAGCATGCCTCCTTCCCTCCTTTATACCGTTTGTGGCTTCCTGTCCCTGGGTTGGTGCAGCACTCACGCTGCCAGTCCCAGTGCCAGAGAATGAACTGATCACAAACTGTAGATTCAGCCACCTCTGCGACCACATAAAGCTTTTGGGGACACCCAGACACAAACCATAGCAGACACATTAAACAGTGTTGTCTCTGTTTCGGAGACTGTCTTATTGCAAACTTCATCATTACGCACAGCATCAAGACTGATGCTGTGAATGGAAGAAACCAGGTGCAAAATGATATCCAGGATGAACACAAGTGAAGATAGTCCATGCAGTCAGCGGTCAGGTGGTTAGTGACTGGAAGGCAGCAAGGGAGGGCTTCTGAGCTAGCTGTAACGTGATTCTTTTATTGTATGTTATTTTTGGGAATCCAGAGAATTTAAAATATGTTCACCATTCTGCACTATACTTGACCTCTTAAAGCACACGCTCTATTATCCAACTGGGAGGCAGTGATAAACTGCTAACTTCATACTTTATGGAAGAGGCTCTGAGCAGAAGTACCTTGTTCCAGGTCACAGAGCCAGGCAGAGGCTGAACTAGAAATAGATCTCTGTGTCTCAGCTCAACTCAGAGACTTTGGACTGCTTGGGGTTCCTTGTTCTTGGGTAACCATATGCCTAGAGGTACTCAGGGTACCTTCTGGCTGACTTGTTCAGTAGAAAAGACTCAACACATATTTTTTGGGTAAAATGTGGAGTGAATTTTTCTTCTACCCTGTCTTTGACCAGCAGCTCCATGTTTACCACTAAGAACTATCCACTTCCTACCAGTAAGTCCTTTGCTCATGATTGCCTCAGTTTGCTATTTCTTTCAAAGAGAATTTTTCTACTTCTTTCAAGAAAAGTCTTCTCCTCCTTCCCCTTTGATGTTGTACAACCTTCCTTGTTTTATGAATTCCTTTTGTATTTGCATCTTTCATAATTTTTTCCTTTCTGAAGCATTCTTTCTTTCTGACTACAAATATACTCAATATTTTTCTCTTTAAAAACAATCCCTTCCCTGGTCCTGATTGACGAGTCCACAGATATTTGCGAAGTGCCTGGACTGGGTACTGTGTGAGACCCTTCCCCTGCCACAGTTCAGGAGGTCTTGCTCCCTCTCAAGCCAGTCTTTAATATCTTCAGATGTTTTCATGAAGTTGAGTCTGCCTTCATTTCCTCCAGTTCCTCGTGTCCTGTTTCCCTTCCACCCACTCTGGTCTGACTCTGATTCCACTGCCATCTTATTTTATCTCATGATTTTTCTTTTCTTTTCCCATGTCCTTTTTGTGGGTGGAATCTATGTTGTAGGCAGCCTGCAACGGTCCCATCTGACCCCAGTTCCCCTGTGTAATTATAAATAGCACCTCATTCCATCCTCTCCTGTGTTCCGGTTTTGGTTTTAAGCTATATGGTTACCATTTCTCTCAGTGGCTCTCATCATTTGTGATGATCTTTCTATCAGTTTTGGCAAAGTATTGGTTAAGAGTTCAGACTTCGACTCCAAACAGAGGTGAGTGTAAATCCCAGCTCCTCATCTATGCCCAAGTCCTGAGTTTCACTTCCCTTATCTGTAAACAAAGAACATAAGTACTAGTAGCTGCCTCCCAGCTGAGGCAGGGGAGCATTTAAAGTGCTTGACGTGGCTTGGGTTCAGGGTGAGGCTCAGTAAGCGGTGCTGGTTTGCATCACTGCTCCTTCCTGGAAGCTCCCTTCTCCACTGACCCTGGGCTTCCCACAGTCTTGGCCTTGCTCTGGGATGTTTTCTAGGGTCTGTCTCTGTTCTGTCACCCCAATACCCTCACTGGGACCCTTGAGTTTCCAGCTTTTGGGATCCAGCCTGACTTCGTGATGGTGAACGTGGGCTGTGGTGACAGGTGGATTCATCAGTTGAGTGTACGTGGGCAACATATTTCACCTCTTGGTGCCTGCGTTAAATGGGGATGCTGCCTTCACGGGTAGCTTCTGAGGATTCCATGAGCCGAGACATGCACCAGGGGCTCTGCACAATGCCCGCATCCAGGAAACTCCCAACATAGGTTTTTGCTATCGCAGGCTTCCTGGTGTCCTGCATGGATTCCTTCCTGTCCCACATTCCCCTTCCGGAATTTGGTCCATTGCGTCTCTGTGGCTCCCTCACAAGCCCCTCCCCCACACCGCTACACTTTGATTGCTTCCCATATTTGCTCCTTCTTTCAGATCTACCAAGATAGTATTGTACCAGTGTCCCTGCTACAAGTCTCTTTCCTTCTGGTCTGTTTTCTACATTAACAGCAGCTGTTTTCTGAAACACAGTTTATATCATGTCACCCTTTTCACTAGAACCTCCAATGCTCCCCATCGTCTGTAGGCTAGAGATCCAATTCCTAGTTCTGCCATTCAAGTGCCTCCATTTGAAGCCCACCAATATAACTAATTTCATTGTCCAGTTGCACTGTCTTGGTACCCAATGATCCAGCTTAATGGACTCTTTCAAGTCCTCCCTGGGATAACCCACCTCAGTGGTTTTGTCTCTGCTGCCCCATTGGGGCACTAACACCTGTTTCCTCATTCTTAGCCTCTATCACCATTTGAAACCCAGAGGAGATGTCACCTTCTCCTTGGGGTCTGCCCAGATTTTTCCTACACCCCCTATTAAAAGAATTCTTAAGATCTTTGTGTGAATCTTTCCGATGACTGTTCCACTTTCCCTCCTGCATTGTATCTGAAGACTATTTATTCACAAATAGGCCACCTGACCCTTTTCTGATGTCAGCCCTTCTCCTGCCCACTGTCATTCATCATGGCACACTTCCATACACAGCACTTGACTGAATCGCATGCTACATGTCATAGCAAAAATGTGGATGCCTCTAATGGAAAACACTTGATAGCACTCTGCTTAATTAACTGTCCTTCTAAAAAGTGCTAAAGGATACTTAAAAAAATAAGGTTAAAATCATGATTATTATTAAATCTACACTGACTGGATCAAATGTAGCACTTAACTCATTGTGAGTGAGGGTACCCATGCTCTTGCTCTAATGTCTACTTTTGTTCCATCAGTCATTCTAATTTTCTCCCGTGGGTCTTCCTTCCTTTGCCCAGGTGGAAAATATTTATGTGGGTACAGAGTAGGTGGTGTGTGTGTGTGTGTGTGTGTGTGTGTGTGTGTGAATAACCGGGGCTTTAAGAAAATACTTCCTGTTTTATAGTTTTAGTGTGTTTTTTTGTCAATTGTCTATTTAATAGCAAGCTCTCATTAGGACTAAGGAGGGAGAAATTCACTTAGGGTGAATGCTCTGGAGAAAACAGACAGAACAGAAAGAGAGAAAGGGGCAGAGATGTTGTCATGGAAACCTCACTGAGCCAGGCTGAAAGCCTACAATCCTATAGAGGGTCTTTCTGCTTCTTCGTTAGCATTAACTGAGCACTTACTGCATGCAGTGATGCAATGTGCACTACCAGGCAGCATGAAGATTACAGAAATGATCAAGACTGTGACCCCTGGACTTTGGATGGGGAGATAAAAGTCATCTGGGGTCAAGTTACCGAGAGATTTGTTGTCAGAGGAGACAGACCAGGATGGCACAGCAGCTTAGAAACTTGTCTTAGGAGAGATGAGTTTGCAAGAAGGTCAGGTAAACATGCGTGCATACATTGTGCCGTGTTCGTACACCGGAGTCTGACATGTGGTGTGTGGAAAGAGGTCAGGCTTCTGCCGTGTGGCTCTAAGAAGCAGAGCCGAGGCTCACTCCTTCATTCCGTGGACATTTGCTAGGTGCCGCTTTGTGCCAGACTCTGACACAGGCCCTGGCACTGCACAGGTAAGAAGACAATAATCCCTGCTGACCCGGAGCTGGTGTTTTCCAACAGGAGGAGTCGCAGGGAGGACGGGCCAGTGTCAGCAAGAACTTGCTGCGGCTAGAGCTGTTCCCAAATGGGTTTTGTATCTTTCAGGGGCAAAGACGGCATAGGAGACTGCTGGTTTGGTCATTTCTTGGTGAATATGTTAAAATAAATTGAATTGACAAATGACAGCCACATGGTTTTCCACTCGACCTTTTTTTCTTCTCTCTGCCATGTTTTGGAAGATCTGGGCAATGTGTTTTTTTTCTGGATGGCTGAGAATATTCTGGCATGGGACAGCCTAGCAATGGATGGAGCCCAGTTTTGGTGCTGGGCTTGGAAGGGCACCAGGATGCTGCTTTCTCCCACCAGCTATTGTGCCTGGACCCAGAAAAAAACAAAGCCACATTGCATTCTTTCTGTGTGCTCACTTCTGTGTCACCTGGCTGAGAATACTGGCAAGAGCCAGCCCTGGCCCGGAGAACAGGCACCTAGCTGAGAGGGCAGAACCCTCCTGTGAGGTAGGTGGGCTGTGGTCATCCTCTGTCAGTGGATAGAAGCCGCCCAACCCACCAACTTCATCAGAGGTCCAGGCTATGCTTCGTCTCCTGCAGTGATCCTTTCAAACAACTGTTTGGGAAGTGGTCACATTGCTAGTAATTTTGGCCATCGTGGCAAGGGATATCAGAAATCCGAAACGTGTGGGGCTTCTAGCCCTAATTAGGCACAGTTCTGGGTACCATGGATACAAAGAAAAAAGCTGCCCCAATTCCTTGGTGGTGTAAATTTCCATTAAGAAAGTAAGCAACTGCTCTCATAAATCATTTCTAAAGAGTAATTTATAAATCTGCTAACTTCCTATCGTAGTAGTGGATGTGACTTTGTTCTCTTTAGTGATTTACATATGTTTATACACTTGGAATTCCAATTCTAGCAGCTATAAGCCTTTCTCATTTGTTAACTTCGGATTCAAGCTTGCTATTATCTTGGCAGCAGCAGCACGCAGCCCAGCTGATGGAAATAGCAGCACGAACACGAGAAATACATTTCCAAAGGTCAGGCTGCAGACCGATGATATCTCCCCCTTCGTTTCCTTCCAAAGGTAGGTTCTCTGAAAGCCCAGAGGCCAGCAGTTAGGGCTGCCAAAGACGCACTTGGTGATGATTCCAGATAGAGACTTCTAGAAACAGATGTGTCAATTTAGCCATAAGAGAGGGACACAGCAAGGGCTCAGTAGTGCAAGCTTATTGTTATTAACCTTCTGGATCATATTTCCCTTCTCTCACTAGGCAGTTCTGCAATCATTTCCTCCTTTTGCATCAATAATTTTCACACTGGGCTTGAAACCCAAATCCAATTATGTCAATCCTCTGCTTAAAATCCTCCAGCACTTCTGTGGCTCTCACAGCTCCTGGAACACGGAGCTAGGGGCCTTTCTCTGCAGACTTCTCTCTCATCTGCCTCTCCCTGACTGTTTGCTGTGACCCGAGCCCCTCCTAGCCAGTGGTAACTTCTGACTTTCTTCCCACGGGCCTCTGTGCACCTGCCCCGCGCTCTGCTGCTGCGTTCCTCCTCTCTTGCCCCCTTCCACCTCTCTCTCTCATGGTTCAGAACTCAGCTGAAGCTTCGCTTTGTCAGGGAAACGCTCCTGACCTTCCTGACCAGAACAGAGCCCTGACTGTGAATCACTGTCCTTCCACATGCTTCCTCGTGGGCCTGAACACATCCATGAGCCAGCTTATGCTTTCTGATGATTTGACTGACTAGCTGTCTTCCCCACTAGCTTTTAACTTCACAGAAAGACCCTGTATGTATTCTTCCTACCTTTTCATCTTTAGCAATAATACTTAGCACGTAGTAACAAAGTTTCATGAACAATCTTTCTATTCACTCGAAAAGCATTTATTAAGCAGATTGCACAAAGTGAAAAAGGAAAACAAACAAACAAACAAACAAAAAGATAATGGTGGGATCGTCCAAGGAAGGGAAGTTGCAGAGGCCATGTGATTTAAAGAGGCACATGAATAAAATATAGCAGTTAGAGAAACAGTTCCAGTAGCTGACAAAGAAAGGCTTTTGGTATGTCCCACTTTAGTGCACATCTACTACCAAGTACTCGTGGCTTTCCAGTATTGCAAACTGACTGGTGGAGCCAGCACTTCCTCTGAGACATCAAAAAGAGTAGTGAGGAGCTGTTCAGAACCCTGGGGAATCCAACTGAGATTTTTTATTTCATTTAGCAAATATGTACTGAGACGAAGTCTTTTATGGGATACCTTTAAAATGCTAGGAGCAGCAGGAACAGTTTCACCTGTTCAGAAACGAATCAGCCACAAGGCAGGATACACTTTGATGACTGTGAAAAGAGTTACAGCCTTGATTTATTTATGTCATCTAAGATATATCTAGAGAACCTCAGCTTTCAGAATGGAAATCAAATCCTGGAGATGAAGAACTGTTTTCAAAGGAAAATTTGTTTGCACTGACATGATAATTTGAGAGCATCAATTTAAGTCTTTGTATCCAGAATTTACTGAACTGCAGAATCAATATACTATACATCATCTCTCAGGCATTGTATTATAAATATTTCATGGCTTTAAATATGTGCCATGATAAGGCATGTGTTTTAGTAACCAACTGGATAAGGGTTTAAAGCAATGAATTGAAAATATATCTTTTTGGTTCAACATGTTTTCGTCTGGGGGCTTTAAAACTACATCACAATGAAAATTTTATTTATCACAAAGAAAACTCTATCTTCAAGATCAATGCTCTTCTGGTGATTTCAGAACTGAGAAATAGAATTGTGAGTCTTGGTCTTAGCGCTTCCCTTTGTTAGGAGGAAATCCCCCTAAAATCCTCCCAAATGCATACAAAAGTTTTCAATTTTTCCACATTTATTTTGGCATTCGATAATACTGCTCAAAAATGAATAAAGACTGGGAAAGTGTTTTACCGTAGAAATGGCCTTGAAATCACATGAATAAACAAATAACATTTACAAATATAATCATGTACCATGCAATGAGCTGTTTAATACCCAGTTTGAGGTGCCAGGCAGGGGTTTCTGGCACCCTAGTGATCAAGATTCAGTTGGTTGGAATCCTTAAATCCATGTCCTATGAAGTTCCAAATTTCTTTAACTGTTGTTTAAGAGGGGAGAGAAGGCAAATTCAGCAATAGTGAAAATACAGATGGAAACAACCCGGAGGAGAAGCTGGACAGAGGGCCACACTCCTGCTGATCCCAGCACTCAGAGAGGCTGAGGTAGGAGGATTACAAGATTGAGCCTTGCCTGGGCAGTCATTTCTAAAATAAAAAATAAAAAGAGCAAGAACGTAATTCAGTGTGAAAGTCCTTGGTTCAATTCTCTGTACTGTACAGGGGGAAAAGATGAATCCAGAGGAGAAAGAGGAGCATATTTAGAAGAGAAAAAGAGGAACATTTTCGGCTAGAAGAGGAAAGTGGTGTTTCTTGGAATTGTGGAGATGCGTGGACATGAAGGAAGAAGACACAGCTACGGACTGAGGAGACAGACTGACCAAAGGCACGGCAGGAAGTGTGGGCCTGGCCCAGGAGGAATGGTTCTTTGGTCAGACTGGAGCATGAAGGATATGAAGCAGGTGGCAAACATCAGACAGGGAACGCAAGAGAAGGCCAAATTTTTGGGGGCTTTCCAAGTTAAGGAAGTTAAGTAATTTTGCTTCACCTCCTACAGTCTATGGAGCAATAACCCAGATGCTGTGCAATGTAAAGTCTTGTTTTCACCCTTGATACTAACAGCATTCAGGTAAAGCGAATGATCCAGGTAAAGGTAAAGTAATGTTTCAGGGCCTATTTTTAATTCTTTTGAGTATGAACTGTAGCTGAGAGTGGGTAAACTCTGTTGTTTATCCTGCCCTCAGGGACAAGCCTATATTCCACTTTTCCAATTTGGCCCTAGGTGCAGTCGTCCCTGAAAAGCTCAAAAGCACAATTCCCCCTTTTGTTTAAATGCTTCCTTTAAATAGATCATATTCTCTTTGTTCACTGCTGTTGTGGGATAGAATAAAGGACATATGGTTAGAAGTCAGAAGACACGCATGGCATAGGATAAGATATATGATTTGATTAGCTAATTGTACCTTTAAGTTTAGATATAGCGCATTTTACTTAATTGCACCCCTTTCTCCTCTCAAGGTTGGGGTCAGCATCAAGACAACTGGTGTTCTGAAAGCATTTTTCAAGTACTGATGCTTGATCCTGATAGGTGCATATTCAGACCTTAACTTTTTAAGCTAGAAGTGACTTCTAGGAATTATCTGTTGCAAAATGCTGTCACCTCATCTGTAATCTGACTCGGAGGTCTGGGTCAGTTCAACCTCATCATGGCCAGATTTTCCTTGTCTTCCCTTCATCCATGGCAGTCAACAACAAGCACTGTGCCTGGTGTGTCTCGGGGTATGATGGTTTTGCGGCTCTGTTGAGTTCCTGTCCCCAGTGCAGGAGGGAGTCAGTCTTTCTCCAGCCCCAAAATGAATGCTTTTATTTGTATTCTTGTCAGTGCCACATTTAATGCACCAAAGCCTGCATTTAAAGCAATAACCAGCTCCAAGTTTATAAAACAAGAGATTGATATCAGCTTCATGAAATTAAGGCAAAAGAAATATCTTTTCTATCTTTTGCTATGCCTTTAACTCCAGGAACTTTCATACTCAGTGACCACTAAAAAAATGAAATAACAAAAATAATAATGATAATAATAAAAAAGGAGGTATCTTCCAAGACCACAGTTTTGAGTAATTTTGATTTTAATTTCTTGATGTTTTCATGACAACAGAAGATTATACTTGCCACTTTCTTCAATTTCCAAGGATATTCTTTACTTTTAAAAGAAAAATTGATAGTGCAGAGCATAAAGGTTAATGTTTTGTGTGTTACCTGTGTTATTTATACATTGAGGACCCGGGCAGCTGAAATGCTTGGTCACGGCTGGCCTAAGCCTTATTAAGAAGGAAATAATCAGGAAATGGGAGACACATTTGCTTTTCTTGTAAAATAAAACATGTAGGAAAGTAAATCAGTTTATACTTGTTCCTCCAGAGCATATCCCATTTCATATGCTGTGCTGTTTATTGGCACAATCCAGTGTCTGTAGCGAGTAAATATAGTTTGCGATCTTTTTGCAGGGAAGGGGAAAAACTCTATCACCCTCTAAAGGTTACGAGAGGGAAAAGGGAAATGAAACATGAAAGGGAAAGTTAGAAAATAGTGACTGGGCCAAAAAACAAAGCAAGCTCCTGAAGTTTCTCAAATGATACCCAGCGCAGGTTGACCAGCTGGCAGAGGTGCTGGATCTGGTTCTGGTATGTTCTAAATGCTGCATCTGGTGTCTGTGGTCTATGACCCAGCATAATTTGGCTTCACACTTTCCATGCTCTGTCCCACTACTGAATTTTCCAAACCTTACAAGCTGGGCAGCAAATTGCCACTTGCTGCCCAGCCATGGTGGCCCAGGCTACAGGCAGATACTTGGGAGACTGGGGTGGTAGGATCCCTTTACCCCAAATGTTTGAAAAGAGCCTGGGTCATGTAGCAAGACCTCTTTTCAAAGCTAAAAACTCAACAACAACAACATCACTCAAAATGAACACCCCTCGAACAACAACAGCATAAAAAATGAACACTTGCCTTAAATTTGGTTTGAGTCTACCCCCTCATTACTTGCTTTCTGTTTTTAGATGCTGTCACCTCACAGATCTGCAATCTGACTCTGAGGTCAGATCGTGTGTTATTTTTCTTTTTTCCCTTCTTTCCTGCATTCTTTAGGCTTCACTGAGATCATTTTGCTACATTACTTTATCTCCGTGAGTGACTGTTTTAAAGCCTTTACCACTAGCCATCTTCCCCTTCATTTCAGTATCTGTTCCTACTGATTAATTTCTATCTTGGCTAAGAGTCACCTTTTCATACTTTTTCACATAACTGGTAAGTTTTGACTGCATGCCAGACACTACAGTGTTGATTTTCTGGATTTCACTGTCTTCCTTAACAGAGTTTAGCAAACCATGTCAGTACCCCTCGGGTTAATCAACTCCCATTATAGGGAAGGGGAAAAACTCCATCACCCTCTAAGGGTGACAAAAGGGTAAAGGGAAATGAAACATGAAAGGGAAAGTTAGAAAATAGTGACTAGGCCAAAAGGCAAAGCAAGCTCCTGAAATTTCTCAAATGATACCCAGTGTGGGGTGACCAGCTGGCAGAGATGCTGGACCTGGTTCTGGCATGTTCTGAATGCTGCATCTGGCAAGGACTAGGTTTTAACTTGAAGCTTGTCTTTTTGACCTGATTTCTATTTTCTTTGTGCATTCAGTCCTCATATCATAGGAAAAGAGTACTCCAGACTCTAAACAAACTCCAAACCTCTTTCAGGAGAAAAGCTCCAGTGGTGTCAGTGATAACTTGGGATGATGCCCCCCAAATGATGCTTACATTTTAAACTTTGTTCTTAGAATAGGAAGCTCTGTTTTATTTAGCTTCACATACCTCATAGCTCCTGGTACAAGCCCGGGCATTTATACTCTTTCTGTAAGCTGGCTTGCACAGCTCTGATTCTAGGAATCGTATATATCAACTCTGTTGGGCTTCAGTGAGCTGGGACCACCTAAGCAGATGAGGACCTACCAAGGCCAGAATGAATCGCAATATGGAAAGCGTCATTCTCTGTGAATGTGGTGCCGGGCTTCATCAGACAAGCAGGAGATAATATTTCTTATTTTTCACCAAGAATTAACTATCTGGATATCTACCAGTGCTATCTTTTGGTAAGTGTGAACTACCTACTTTGTACTTGCAAGGAAAGTCTTTTACCTGCCAAACTGGTGACAAAGATAGCATCTTTAAAAAATCAGGAGCAAAGAAATCAGGACAGCCAACTCGAAGCTGGCCATGTTATGACAAACCACACAACAGTATTGGGAGGGACAGCTGGATCTTCCTAGTGAGAGGAGAGAGAGAAATACCATTAAAAAGCAATTAATGGGGGTGGTGGTGGTACACTCCTCATTAACTGATATTGGGTTACCCAAAATTTTTATAGCTTCTTGATTAAGCTTTGGTAATTCATACATTTCTAGGATTCTGCCCATGTCTTCTATGTTTTCCAGCCTATGCAAGTAAAGATTTTCAAAGTAGATATTGATAATCTTCTGAATTTCCACAGGATTTGTGGTGATTTCACTGCTTTTATTCCTCATTGCATGAATTTGAGCTTTTTCTTTCCTTTTCTTGATAAGGTTGGCTAGGGATTTATCGATTTTATTATTCTTTCATAGAACCATCTCTTTGATTAATTCTTTGTATGGTCTTCTTAGTCTCAATTGCATTAATTTCTGGTCTGATCTTTATAATTCCCCCCCTCACATGAGCTTTGGTCTTGACTTGCTCTTCTTTCTTAGAAGTTTGAGGTGCAGCATTATGTTGTTTGTATGTGTTTATATTCTGTTTTTCTGATGTGAGAATTCACTGCTGTATATTTTCCACATACGGCTGCTTTCATTGCATTCCACAGGTTCCAGTATGTGGTATCTGCATTTGCATTTGATCACAGATATTGTTTAATTTATTCTTTAATTTCTTCTGTGACCCATTGGTTGTTCAGGAGGGTGTTATTTAATTTTCTTGTATTTACGTGTTTTTTGCAGTTTCTTTTGCCATTAATTTCCAATTTCATTGCCCTGTAGTCAGATAATATGCATGGGATAATTTCAATTCCTTTGCATTTACTTAAGCATGTTTTGTGGGCTAGTATATGGTTTACTTTAGAGAATGTCCCTTGTGATGCTGAGAAGTATGTGCATTCTGCTGTTGTTGGGTGGAACAATCTGTAAACATATATTAAGTCTGTTTGTTCACGTGTTTGATGCAGTTCTGTTATTTCTTTGATGATTTTTTGTTTAGTTGATCTATCTTTTCGTGACAATGATGTATTAAGTTCCCCTGTTTCAATTGTGTTATTGTGTACTTGTCTTTTCATGTCTATTAACATTTGTCTTACATAGTAGGATACTACTGTATTTGGTGTGTATATATTTATGATTGTTATCTCTTCCTTTTGAATTTTTCCCTAATAAGTATGTAGTGACCTTCTTTATCTCTTTTGATCATTTCTGGCTTGAAGTTCACAATGCTACAAACAGAATAGCTACTCCTACTTTTTTCTGGGTTCCTGTCATATGGAGTATTGTTTTCCATCCTTTGACTTTCTCTCTATGAATTTCTTTTTGAGTTAAAGGTGTTTCTTGTATGCAGCATATTGTTGGATCTTGTTTCTTGATCCATTCTGCCAATCTGTTTCTTTTAATGGTAAATTAAGGTAATTTACATTGATGGTTATAACTAATGTGTATTGGCTTATCTTTGTGATGTTATTTTTCTGTTTTTGGTTCACTGTTTTCCCCCTCTGTTTAATTGTTTACCCTGCCTGATAGTTTCTTTCTGTTGCTGTTCTGGGAATTATGGTTATTTTTATCCCTATCTAGAACATATTTCAGTACTCTTTCTAAGGTTGGTTTGGTGGACATGAATTTCTTCAGTTGTTCTTTGTCATGGAAGTATCTTATTTCTTCATTACTTTTGAAAGATAGTTTTGC
>RJWM01042903.1:0-14089 GCA_004363535.1 Dasyprocta punctata
ACTAGCATAAATACACAACATTGCAGGTTTACAAAACCGGAAGATAGAAGCTTGACAATGGTTGCAATTTGCGCATCGTTATCTTTAAAATGGTTTCTTACATTAACAGATATAGACATGCAAGATTGATCCAATCATATGAGTATTAATTGTTCCCTCTCAATAACGAATACATTGAGCAGTGTTCTTTTTAGTTATGGGGATATAAACCTGTATATGTGTATATGTAAGATAACAGTCCTAGTTTTTTGAGGCAGGGTCACACTACGTAGTTCAGGCCAGCCATGTGCCCACGTTGTAGCCCATGCCGGCCTCAAACTCACAACGCTCCTCCTACCTCAGCCTCCCAAATGCTGGGAATTAAGGGTGTGCGCCACCACGCCCGGCTTGTTTTTTGGTCTTTTTGAGACAGGGTTTCACTATGCAGTTCAGGCTGGTCTTTAACTCACTTTGTAGGTCAGGTTGGACTGGAACTTGCAGTAATCCTCCTGCCTTAGCCTCCCGAGTGCTGGAACTGCAGGAGTGTGCCACCACACCTGGCTCAACTGACTTTCAGTGAAGAACTTTGAGTCTGCTTTGGGGAAAGGATGTCGCCAACGTAATATGTACGTCAACTATAACATACTACTCAAAGCACTACAAATTGCTCTCAAAGAAATTGTTTATTTAAAAAAAAGAGTAAGAAGTGAAAAATACAAAAACATATTCAAATTTAGCTGATGGACTTGGAAACACAAGCAATGAAAATATTAAGAAAATGTCCACCCTAATCAGAGAACATTGATTTTATAGCTCATTTTAAAAAGGAAAAAATATTTATTGCTAATAAAAGTTCAGTACCTTCAAAATTAAAACATCATCTGAGAGTACAACAGAATGAGATTGCCAGTAAGTCCCTCATTATGTTAAGAAAAGAGGTAGTTTGGGGCATAATTTTTCTGGCCTTCTGAGGAAAGAGATTAGGGTGTGGCCATCTGCCCGGGGAAATTGGGTGTGGCAATCATGGAAATCCAGAACACATGCAGAGAAAAACAGTTCCTATACCCTGAGTTTGGGACCAGTTAGGGAACTTTCACTTAAGTCAAGCAGGTTCTTGATAGGATGGTTTAGATCCTGCCTCAGCCTGAGGAGTAGGGGATACAAGAGCCGAAGCCATTAATCTCAGTTGCCACTGTTCTCTCTCTTTCTCAGAGGCGGGCTCAGAGCATGTTTGTTTTCCTATGTTAATTGGCCTGCACTCACTCTGCAGAGCATATTTTATGGTTTTATTTATAACAAAATCCTACCTTTATAAGTGTAAAACCTCACCACCTTTTGTGTATCTTGACTAACTCTTTTATTTAGGACAAGAACTTAGAATCTGAAAAAAAGACCACAGCACCCGACAACCCAGTGACAGTTCCTCAAATCTTCAAGAGAAGCACAGCTTTCCCATTACATTGAAAGAAACACGGCTCAGGGCCAGGGGTTTAGCTCAGTGGCACAAGGGTCTGCCTGGCAAGCACAAGGTCATGAGTTTGATCCTTGGTACCCCTGTGAAAAAAACCCAGAAATATGGCTTATACTGTACTCAAAAACTACTTCATCCAGCATGGATGGATATGGTGCTTATGCTTTTGGTAACAAAGCAACTAGTAACAAAAAACTGTACTTTTTGGTGTTAGAATATCAACTCATTACCATGAAACTAAAGTCAGCCTCTGCAAGTTGCATAAGACATTTATGCTAGATATATACAGCAAGACAATTTCCTTGAAGAACTACTGTTTATACTGCATACAGAAAATATATTTAGAAGCAAAAAATAGTACTTAGGTCAATGAAAATTACTATTTGTTATGGAATTTCAAGCAATGGAACAGCAAATATGATCAACAAACACGGTTATCTATGCAAAATATTATAAGAAACCACAAAAAACAAAAGATACAACACTACATTAGAAACAAATGTATGTAAGATTTACTTGATTTCAAAAGCATAAATGATTGGATTTAATTTAGTGTTTTGTGAAAAACATAAATTATTAGAGCTTAATATTAATTTACACAGAAGAAAAGATTACCATACAAGAAGTTTAGCTTGGGCTGGGGACATAGCTCAGCAGTACAGCCCCCATTTGGCAAGTGCAAGGCTGTGAGTTTGATTTCTAGGGCCAAAAAAAAAAAAAGTTTAGTTATCAGGTCAGATGTAGATTAAATAAGAACTTATTGCTAAGAAAACACAGACACACATTTTTGTGATTCATAACCGCCTACGTATGTGAAAGAGGATTTTCAATTTTGATGGCACTGAAAAATAAAAGATCAAGTTCAGCAGTAGGCCAGATGTATTATGTGGCCGGTCCTTACATCTTCAGTTATGAAAGAAACCTAGGAGCACAGCATTAACTAAAACCTTTCCTAATTTGCTTCTGTATCATTTACACAAAGATTTCTTCCTACCTTGTAGTATAAAATGTTTTCATATTGTATTATTTGTTTTTACTGTATCATACACAGTAAAGGTAAATATTGCGACACTTTTATTTCAGATACTGTACCTGTATAATATATATGTGCACACTGGGTTACAATGTAAAATCTATTTGTTTTTGTGAGTTGTGGTTAAAAAACGCTCAGTGGTTAGAAGTTAGCAAAAGACAGTGTCGGCTAAGTAACACGCCCGCAAAACAGTCTGACTCAAGGACGCAGACTGCAGTCTCTAGGCTAAATTGCAGAGGATATTGAATACGAACGTAGCTAAAAAGCTTACTTTTTAGGTAAATTGTAGCGAGGCTAGAGAATGACATAATGAAACATATTTTAGAAACATTAAATTGGTTCCATTGCAAGACTGGCAGGGGTAGAATCTGAGGGTGTTTCTGTCACTTAAATGCTTCCAAGATGGTCCAAAAATGAGAGCCTAATCAAAATTGAAAGACAGTAGTAAAAGAGATAATGAAGGCAAAACATGATGAAAGAAAAAAAAAAAGGATAGCATTTTAGCGCTAGGAGGGACCTTTGGAATAACCGACTCCATCACTATCTTAGTGCAAGTTGTAAAGTAACAAAAGAGCAAAACACTGAACCTCCTCAGAATGTCTACCAAATTACACTAAATGTCCTTGATTGTTTATCTAGTTTGGGTTCACTGAGGACGTAGAGGGTGCGCCCTCAAAACTACTTTCTATTGAATGAATTAAATTCTCAATCTTTAAAATCTGAATTCTAAGGATTTTACCACAGGTGTGGCCGATCGAGGCTCCTCCCCACCCCCCGCAATGGGTCACTTTGCATTCCTTCACCAAGTACGTCCACTAAAATGCCACCACACCCTCACAAGTTTCAGTTTTGATTTCAGCAGTTCACGTGCACGTAGTTTTCCGATTGTACGGCGCTGTTGAGCGTTTCACGACCGTGTCCACCGCGGCCGGGCGGGGCAAGCAAGAGTAGGTCCAGGACGGTAAGCTCCAGTGGCGCCGTCAGGAGTGAAGCCTCGGGGACGACGTTGACCGGAGATGGCCACCTCTCTTCTTCCCCAATACTGAGCTGCGAGGGCACCGGGCGCAAGCACAGCGACCGGAGTGCGCGTCCCTCTCCCTTTTTCAGATGTCTGCCTGGCACACTCAGCTGACAACCCTACCTCGTGAGGAGGGCGGAAGGCCGGTGTCGGGTAGGACCCGGCGCCATGGCTAGGTCGGTCCCAGGCACGCCCGACGCTGGACCAGGGAGAACCTTAAGCGCTCCTCGGTTTCCGGGTGCGAATAGGAAGCTCCTAGGGAAACCCCAGACCCCTCCCTTGGAGCAAAGGCTCAGACGGCGTCTCTGTTTCCAAGGAAACAGCCCGGTGGCCTGACGTCACTTCCGCCGGCCTGTCTGGACTCCAGACTGTTAGGAGGAAAAGAGGAAAACGGAGCAACAGCCACGACAGTGGACGCGAGCGTCTCCTCTGTGCGCATGCGCCCGCTCAGCGGCCTGCTTCTATTTATGTGGGGGATCCAACATGGCGGCCGTGGCGACCCGGACGATGGCGGTGGATCCCATCAGAACATAGTAGCGGGGAAAGGGACACGGTCGGCACTCACGGTGGCGTCGGCGGAGACGGCTGAGGGCGGTGGAGGGCAGAAAAGCAACGGAGTGCAAAAGGAAGGGAGGGCAGGCACACGGCGCGGCGTAGAAGAGAGCGCCGGCTCGAGCGCAAGCCGAGGGCCAGAACAGTGGGGATGGCGGAGCCGCGTCGAGTAGCGTTCATTAGCCTGTCACCGGTGAGGCGGCGCGAGGCTGACTTCCCAGGCGCCGAGCGCGAGCCCGAGTACCCCCGCGATCCCCCCCGGCTGGAGCCGCAGCCGTACCGCGAGACGACCCGGGCGGAGCCGCCGGCCCCCCGGCCCGCCGCGCAGCCCCCGCCGCGGGAGAAGCCGCTGCCCCCGCGCGAGGCCGGCCGCGCCGAGCCGCCCATGGCGCTGCAGCGCGAGCCCCCGCGGCCCGAGCCGCCACCACCGCCGCTGCCGGTGCCCCTGCCGCCGCCTCCGCCGCCACCGCCGCCGCCGTCGCGAGACCCGGCTGCTCGGGCCGAGCGACCGCCGCGGGCACCCAGAGAGACGGTGCGCCTGGAGCTGGTGCTCAAGGACCCCACGGACGAGAGCTGCGTGGAGTTCAGCTACCCGGAGCTGCTGCTGTGCGGAGAACAACGGGTACACAGGGGCCCTCCCTGCCGCCCCGCGCCCGGGCACCTCTAGACCGCCGCCTCCCCGGCCGGTTGGCACCGCGGGCGTCCCGGGCGCGTACAGGTCACCCCGCGGGCGGGTGGGGTGGGTTGGGGTGGGGGGCCAAGCTCGCGCGAGGAGCGCGGCTCTGCGCCCCGGAGCGGCCGGCCCCGCGGTTCTGCGCCCTATCCGCCCGGCCCCGCGCCGAGCCTTTCCTTCTGCACCTTTGGAAACCTCAGATCCTCCTTTCCTTTCTGTCCCCCACACAATGTCTTGGAGCCTCGGGGCCGTGTGGCTGGGTGCTCCTGGTGGCGCTGCCGCTGTCGTTTCAGTAGAAAGGAAGCGAAAACCGTGGGGGACACGCCCCCCGGACTGAAGTCGAGATCGAGGCACACCTCGCGTTCCAGCTCGTCCTCGTCACTGTTGTGCTGGGCGCCTGGGCTGCTGAGATGGGCTTGCATGCCGGTTTTTTTCCCCCCTTAATTCAAGGAAATTTAAGAGTAGTTAAACATTTGCACAGATTAAGGGTTCCAGTTTAGGAACGGAGAAGTAGATTTGTTATCCAGTTATTTTTTTGCTCTAGTGTTGCCGTTGGTAAACATTTTTTAGCATTGTTTTTGTGCGTGTGTGTGTAGTTTTTTCATATTGTCATTGAATGGGAAGGTGTCTCTCCTGCTTTATTCGGCGCCTACGCATCATATGCTTGAGTGTAGATCGTTAGTTTTATAGATCGGAGTTGGAGGGTATCGTACTTGGTTGTTGTAATTTTTGGAAAATCATGAGAAAAATACCCTTCGCTTTGATTTTTTTAAAACTTTATCGAAAATACGTAATTATGCCTTGGATGGCACTCGTGAACAATGGGGATTAGGATAGGAGTTTGTCTTTTTTTTAATTGTAATTGAAATTTTTGTTTCTGTGGGTTGATACTTGGAAATGAGTTAGAAAGAGAGATAATAAGAGTAACAGAAAAATAAGGGAACATTGTTCTCTTTAGCCATTATGCTCGTTCTTAGGCTTTGCTTTAGCATAGGTCCTAGGGACTCGGAAGTTGCTTGTTGTGTTTTCATCCTCAACTAGTTTGTAGTTTAAATGACTCTTTAGTCAAAAAGTGTCATGTTAAACAGTGTTGCTACACGTTTATTTTGTAACCAGCTAATCTTTTTGATCATTAGTTACAAATATTGTGTGTGGTCAGATCATTACAGAATGTTTTCAACCAAAATGAATTGTTAAGGGTGAAGACTATTTTGGTCACTGTCGCATTACATTTTCTTCTGTAGACTCACTTTAGTGCCCTCTTACTTATAAATGCTGTGTAATTTTTTCCCCAAAACAATATTGAAAATATTGAATTGGAGCATTTTTCAAATAAATTGTATTTGACTTGCTAATATAAGTGGGCATGCAGTTTTTGTAATTTTCATAAATTACAGATGAAAAACATTATCTTCGAGTAGAAGTAAAGAATACTAGCTAGTGTTTACTGAGTTCTTACTATGTGTTAGACAATTCTAAGCAGTGTACATGGTTTATCTAGTCCAGCAGAACTTGTGAAGTAACTGTTATCCCCATTTTACAAATGAGGCTAGCACACAAAGTGCTTATACTTAATTTTATTAGTGTTACTTTCCATTGTACTAACAGTGCTTAGTAAAGCAAAATGTCTTGCAATTAACTCAAACAGTTTAAATGTAGAGGATTCTGCAAAAATGAAGTTAGAGGCAGTAGAAATACCAAAATCATGTTATAATCTTTATGCTATAATGTTCATGTCCTGATAAATTCATAATAGGTATGTAGCTCTTAGTTATGGGAAAATTTCAGAAAGAAAGTTCATTTGGAGGCCCTAGCATTGTTAACTTGATACCAGAACTACTAAAGTCATGTGATGCTTAATGACAGAATGCTTTATGAAAAGGGTTTTAAGTGAGTGCGTCACAGGATGTACCTACAGTAATTTAGGTGATACAGCCTGCTATACACTGGGGCTATGTGGTAGATACTGTTGGATATTGTAATCTGTTGTTGACTGAAACATTGTGTGGAGCATGGACATGTTCTAACAGAAAACTTAAGTGTTTAATTTTTGTGTTTATACATGCTATTAATTTAGGGGTTTATTGGTCCTTTTTTTTTCCATTGTCTTTTTGTTTGTTTGTTTGTTTCAAGACAGGGTTTGGTCTTGAATTCACTTTATAGCCAAGACTGGCCTCCAACTTGTGGCAATCCTCCTGTCTCAGCCTCCCAAGTGCCAGGATTACAGGCATGCGCTACCATGCCCAGCTTACCCATGTGTTTTTTAAAAAAACAAACCAAACAATGTTTCATTCTAGGCTGGCCTTGAAATTGAGATCCTCCTGCTTCAGCCTCCTTAGTGCTAGGATTATAAGCATGTACTACCACAGCCAGCTGAGCCATGTATCTTATGTCATATTCCACCAAAAAAATTTTGTTCCGTTGTTTATATGCTATACCTTTGCAACAAAGATTTGCTTTATTTCCCATGTTTTTTGTTTGTTTTAGGGGGGTTTGTCTTTTGTCACAGTCTCACTATGTAGTTCTGAGGGGCCTTGAGCTCACTATGTAATTTAGGCTGGCCTTGAACTTGTGGCAGTCCTCCTGCCTCAGCCTCCCGAGTACTGGGATTGCAGGCATGCACCTGTATGCCTGGTTATTTCCTATAATTAATGCCAGTTAATACATTTATTACAGCTGGGTATGGTGGTGCACACCTTTAATCCCAGCACTCCGGAGGCTGAGGCAGGAGGATTTCTGTGTTCGAGACCAGCCTGGACTACAGAGTTCAAGGCCAGTCTGAACTGTGTAATGAGACCCTGTCTCAAAAAATAGGGCTGGGGATTTAGCTCAGTGGTGTAAGCACCTGCCTGGCAGGTGCAAGGTTGTGAGTTCGATCCCCAGGACCAAAAAACAAACAAACAAAAAAATACATTTATTACACAAGTTTGGAAAGCACCAGTTTAAGTAAAATTATCTTAGTTCCATGAAAGGAAATTCTAGAAGAGAGACCATCAGAAAGCAAAATACGAACATTAGAATTAGTCTGAAATGTGGTGATTCCTCAGTTGGTTTATCCTCTTCTCATTCTGGGGAGAGTCCATTTATTTTTAGAGATGTAATGTTTTCAAAATAGTTGTAATTTTGAGTTATTACAATTGAATGGTATATCTTGTAGCAGGCTGAATATAAAGGGGGAAAAAGAACTTTATTGAAATAGCGTCTACCACTGAATAGGACTGGTTCTAGTATCTTAAAGGTGATAGGTACAGGACTGTAAAAAATGTGTTACGTGTGGATGTCATCTGTATTGAGGTGTGTTAAATCAACCCTCTTCGTAAGATCTACATGAACTGTAAAACCTAATTAAAGTACAGTTAGAATTTTTCGATCTTCTGTTTTTATTAATGAGGAAAACTGTAATGAAATAAGCACACATTGACAGAACATTATGAAGAGTAAAACCATCTTTCAAGCTGTCAGGTCACAGTTGAGCTGGGCCCTGACTTTGTGACCTCTCGAGGCGCTGTGCTGTAATCAAGGTGGCTCAGAGTGGTGACAAGGCCATTGGATTCATTCTGCTCAGAGAGGTTTCTCTGCTTGCTGTTTCTTGGTAGAGGGTGCCAGTATGTTTTAGAAATAAATTTGCCAGTTATTTATACACAAGAAAAAAGAAAACACTTTATAATTCTTAGTAAACAGAAAATCACTTTACCAGAATACCTCTTTGAGAGCATGATTAATTGAAAACTTACTGGAAATTCTGAGAAAAACAAAGTGATTGAAGTGTTAATGTAACTATCCTGTTTCAGAATTCTGTGGGCGTTTTTCTTTGTTTGTTTGTTTTTGGCACTGGGGATTGAACTCACAACCTCACACTTGCCAAGCAGACACTGTGCCACTCAGCCACAGCCCTCAGAATTCTGTGGTATTTCATTGCTTGTCCTATTGCTTTTTCTTTTTTGGTGGTATTGGGAATTGACACTGGACCTTCACACTGAGCCACAGCTATAGCCCTTTTTAATTTAATTTTATTTTGGGACAAAATCTTTCCAAGTTACCAAGATGCCCGCGCTGAGCTTAAATGTGTAGTAACAGGTGTGTGCCACCACAACTGGCTTCCGTATCACATATTTTGGATAAGACGTGAAAAAATGTAAAATTGGTATTAATGAGTTAAGAGCAGAGGACAAAATTATTGCATCAGTTTTGCATGTGGATGGTTAGTAGTAGTTTTCATACTATTTTTTTTCTCCTGAAAAAACATAAGCCTATTTGGTTTTGAAGAGGAGAAGGAAGTTGTTCTTAGCTGTAGAAGAAAAACGAGTGCATTTCTTTAAATTTATTATAACCAGTAAAAGTAAATAAGAGATGCACTTTTAATGCCTGTATAAAGTACTTGAAATATTCTCGAATGGCGTTAAAGGTGATTGTCATTAAAAATACAAATCTACGTGTTTATATTTGCACATATGAAATGAGCTAGACTGGTGATCAAACTTATACTCATGCTTCATAGTGCAGAGGGAGCAGTTAATTAGAGCAAGATGTGGTGCCTGCTCTCTCTTCTTAACTTTAGCCTCGTTTACCCTGGGCAGCACCTGAACATGCCCATTGTTCCTATGTCCTTACCAGTCTGTTCAAGCTAATTTCTTTCTTTTTGGATCATATTAATATTTTCTATTGAGAATTCCATGTGGGATAAGGCATTCTGTAAGATTGTTTATTGTTTACTACAATTTTTAAAATCGATTCTAAAATGAACTCCTTTGGACCTGCAGAAATATCCCTTTGTTCTAATGTTTTGTATTGATTCTGATCATATTTTCCTGGCATGTGTTTTAGACTGATCACATCTCAGCCTAAATCTAGGATGAACTGGCTCAGTTCCAAAGTGTGCACATCTTTGTGTCTTCAGGACATTTTTCTTTCTCTTAGGGGTCAGCCAAATTATCCAGTATTTCAGCTTCCGATTTAATTGTATGAAGATGCTAGCCTTCCTTTAAAATTTTTTTCCTTCCCAGTCAGTTGTTTGAAATTGGATAAAAAAAAAAATTTTTTTTTTAAAGTGCGCCAACTCGGGCATGGTGGCACACACCTGTAGCCCAGCACTTGGGAGGCTGACGCAGGAAGAGGAGTGCCTAAAATTCAAGGCCAGTGTGGGTTACATAGTGCATTCAAGGCCAGCCTAGACCACATAGCAAGACCTTGTCTCAAAAAAAAAAAAAAAGGTAGCTCTTTGTTTTTGCCTTTGTTTATTGAAATGTGTCTGTAAAGTAGACTTGAGTAGAGGATGTGATTTTTCTGTTTGTTTTGCCAAATTGATCCTAAAAGTAGGACCCTAGCTCATTGTGTGTATCTTTGTTTTAAGCTATGTTTTACGATAAACTTGTGCTCTCCCCTGCTAGAAGGAAGCCATGTTAATGTAATCTTTTTCCAGCTCTTCACTCTGTAACCTGTGTTTAGTTAAAAATAGTGTGTATTCCTTGAAAAGGTCTCCATTGACAGGAGACTGGTGATACAGAAGTTGTTGATTCTGGTCTCAGTAGAATCAGGGCAGCTGAAGATACTCAGTGATAAGTCTAGGATGATAATTTAAGGTTAATTCTAATTAATAACCTGAAGATCCTTTTAGAGACATTTCCTAACCAGAGCAGTTTGTCTTTGTTAGGGAAGATGTCAAACTGAAGTCACATGCATGTCTGTTTTTATCTAATAGTCATGGTATTTTTTTCCTTGTTATTTTAGATGAGGTGATCATATGATCATTTTGCAGGTGGGGTCAATTTGAATTGTTGAGTTCTTGGCTGTAAAACAACTGTGGAATGTGTATAAGACTATTAAAACTGCAGATATTCTTGATGTGGACCAGCATTGCTTTTAGTTACTTTTAATTCTTTTTTCTTTTTTTCTTTTTTTTTTTTGGCACCGGGAATTGAACTCACAACCTTGTGCCTGTCAGACAGGTGCTTTAGTCACTGAGCCAAACTCCCGGCCCCTACTTTTAATTCTTGTAGCTTGTTAGCATTGGGGAATTTTTTTTTGCTTTTTGAGGCAGAGTCCTGCTATGTAGTCCAGGCTAGCCTTGAGCTCACAGTGATCCTCCTGCTTCACCCTCCCAAGTGCTAGAATTACAGGTGTGCACTACCATGTCTGGCAGGAAAAATTGACTGTCATTATTGATTAGGGTATATTAAACTCTGAATAACAATATAATTGAAGTAATTATATAATTTAATGTTTTATTGAACACATTTGATGTGTTACTATATGATTATATATTCAATTATTACAGTGCAACTGAAGATATTAGCATATACCAATAACAGTTGAAGTAATACTAATACTTTTGTTTCTTTCCTCATTCATTTTGAATCAGAAAAAATTCTTTCATACAGAAGACCCATTCAATGATGAGCATCAGGAGAGGCACGAAGTGGAAATGTTGGCTAAGAAGTTTGAAATGAAATATGTGAGTATAATAAGCAGTGTTCACCTAAGTAATTTTGTCCTCTTGTATTTCCTTTCTGTGGGTGCTGGTGGGAAGAGCTTGTCACTACCCATTGCCTGCCTTCTCACAAACTGAAGCAAAGCAAGAGGTCAGACAGGCAGACAGTTGGATAGGTGTGTGACAGTCGTAGTTCATTACAGTGCCTCTAGAGTCCAGGCAATTTGTTTAATGTAATCATCTCCACTTCTTGTAGCAGAACTATAAGTAAAGTAACCTTGACCATGTTTTACACACAGGAAACAAGGCTTTGAGCCCAAGTTAATGGTCTATGGTTACTCAGTGCCATGAGTAGGCACTGTATCCAGGTTCATCTGTCTCTAATCCGAATAGGCTGTTACCTTAATTCCCCTGCTGTAGTTCACAACCTTTCCTGCCTCTTAGGAGTTGGAAAAAGTGTCCTTCCAGGCCCCCTTGTATGACTGGGTCAGACTCATCCTGAAACTTCTGTGAAACCACCCTGTGTACCTTAAATGTTCATGTGTGTTCTGTATTCTGTGCTATAGTATATTACGTTTTGTTTTAATATAAAAATAATTGTAATTACCTGGTTGTTAAGTTGTTTAATGGTTTTTCCAAATTTTTAAAATATATCAATGCTGTGAGAAGCCTCACTGCCTGTGCCTTGTTTATCTGATGACTTTAACTGCTCTTGGCACTTTGCTAAAACATAACCCCACTGAGAAGCAAAACCACATATAATTATACGTAACCCTTTTGGTTCCTTTGTGAGCTTTGAGAAGTGTCTTTTAAAGATAGGATATCAGCTCACACTAGCCCTTCCATTCATGTTGTCCCTAAAATGCAAGCTGGATTGTAGTTGAAACTTGCTCACCCCTTGTGGTAATCAGGACACCATTTGAAGGTAAAAGAAATATATAAGAATAGAGTGGAATTTGAGTCAGGTTTTAGGTTTTCTTTGCCACCTACTAATTGTGTCCTTTTAGTGAAGTTATTTAGCCTCTTTGGGCCATAGTTTATTTGTTTTTTAATCTGTAAATTGAGAGATTAAAGGTTTTTTTTGTTTTTGTTTTTTTGAAACAGGGTCTTGCTTATGCAGTACAGCAGGCTGACTTTTGAACTCACAGCGATCCTCCTGCCTCAGCCCTCTAAGTGCTGGGATTATAGGCTTGTGCTACCACTCCCAGCCAAAGAATTTTCAAAAACTCTCCTGTTTGTGTGTTCTGTGACTACATGATAAATTTAGTGATGAGCCTGGGTTTTAATAGGAAGTGTAGCAAAAGCTATTGCACTAATTTGTAGGTTTTAATTAAAATATAATTTTCTGAGGCTATGGTGTGTCTTAATTATAAACCCTAAACCGGGCGTGGTGGCGCACGCCTTTAATCCAAGCACTTGGGAGGCTGAGGTAGGCGGAGCGTTGTAAGTTCGAGGCTGGCTTGGGCTACAACGCGAGTGCAAGGCCGGCCTGAGCTACACAGTGCGACCCTGCCTCAAAAAACCAGGGCCTGGAGTTTGGCTCAGTGGCTTACAGGCCTGTCAGGCAGGCGCGAGGTTGTGAGCTCGATCCCCGGTGCCACAAAAAAAAAAAAAAAAAAAAAATTATAAACCCTAAAATACTGTCTGTATTGTTTTGTATAAGCTATACATTAGTTTAATGTTTTAACCAAGTATGACATTTACAAAATTTCATGTATGTATTTATTTCAGTTTTTGAGACAAGATTTCACTATGTAGTTCAGGCTGACCTTAAGCTTGCTATGTACCTTGGGCTGGCCTCGAACCAGTGGTTTAATCCCAGCACTCAGGAGACTGAGGCAAGAAGATTGCCAGGAGTTGCAGGCCAGCCTGAACTGTATAGTGAAACCCTGTCTCAAAAAGACAGAACAAACAAGCAAACAAAAAAACCCTGAGTGCTGGGATTACAAGTGTGTGCCACCATGCCTGGCAATTTACAAAATTTTAAAAATCATTACACATTTCCCTCTTGCGTTGTTTGCACACCTAATCTCACTTCCTGGGCAGGTAACATTTGGGATATGTCCTATGAGAGATATTATATTATCCTTCCATGCACTGTATAGATGTGTATATTCCATCCCATCTTTTATTATACATATTACAAAACCTTATACATGTCATGCTTTTTGCTTTTGTATTTACCGTATCTTGGAGGTGTTCTTTTTTAGTCTCCCTCCCAGAACAAAGAGTTCTCCACTTGTCTCATCTCCCTTCTTTTCAAAGCCTCTTTCTGTTTCACTGATGGAAATTTTACAATTTGTTTAACCAGCCCCCAAATGATTCAGGTTGATTTTTAAAATTTGCTCTTATTAGCCAAATGTGGTGGCGCACACCTTTAATCCCAGCACTTGGGAGGCTGAGGTAGGAGGAGCGTTGTGAGTTCGAGGCAGGCTTGGGCTATAACGTAAGCACAAGGCCAGCCTGAGCTACATAGTGCGACCCTGCCTCCAAAAAAACTAGGACCAGGATTTTGGCTCAGTGGCTTAAGGGCCTTCCTGGCAGGCATGAGGTTGTGAGTTCAATCCCCAGTGCCACACACACACACAAAAAAACTTTTATTAAGAAAATAAAATAAGCCGGGCGTGGTGGCGCACGCCTTTAATCCCAGCACTCGGGAGGCTGAGGTAGGAGGAGCGTTGTGAGTTCGAGGCTGGCTTGGGCTACAACGCGAGCACAAGGCCGGCCTGAGCTACACAGTGCGACCCTGCCTCAAAAAACCAGGGCCGGGAGTTTGGCTCAGTGCCTTAAGCACCTGCCCTGGCAGGCGCGAGGTTGTGAGTTCAATCCCCGGTGCCGCAAAAAAAAAAAAAAAAAAAAAAAAAAAAAAAAAAAAAAAAAAAAAAAAAAAAAAAAAAAAAAAAAAAAAAAAAAAAAAAAAAAAAAAAAAAAAAAAA
>RJWM01042904.1:0-14128 GCA_004363535.1 Dasyprocta punctata
GGTGCTGAGACGCTGGCTCCTAGTGAGGCTTCCCGTTCCGGATCGCAGACGTCCCCGCTTGCCTGGCTCTGGCCGTTCTGCGTGTCTCCTCTGTCCCTTCTCACGAGGATGCCAGGCCTGGGCTCAGGGCCTGACACAGTCCAGCAGTGTCCCACCTGCAGGGCTCTTGTCTGCCCCTTGGGAAGGGAATGTGGCCTCCCTGGGTGTAAGCGGCGGCAGCCTGGGTCAGCCAGGAGCTCCCGGAGGCCGTGAGGAGCCCTGCGTGGCTGCGGGAGGGGGTGGCGGCCAGTCTGATGCTCAGCAAGGCGGGGTGCCTCTCTCATCTGATCTTCGGGGTGAGGGCATTGTCTGTGGCACAGCTTAGTGGGGTGTTGAGCCCCTAGCTGGGTGGGGCCGGGTGCCCAGTTGGGGGGTCGGAGCAGGATAGCCAGTTCCGTCCTTCTGGTGGGGGGCTGCAGAGCCAGGGGGCCGATGGCAGTGGGGTGCCCTGGGACCCGGTTGACATGGCGGTGTCTGCTGGTTCTGTTCCCAGCATACGGCCCGAGGCAGGGAAGGAGAGCAGGTGCCTGGCCAGGTGCTGGGCCCCGGGGCTGCCTCCGCCCCGGGCAGTGGAGTGGCCCCAGGAAAGGAGAGCGCCCCGAGGGCTGAGCTTGTCCTCCTTCCCCCTTCTTGGTGGCGTCTGCTAGGCACCGAGCCTTGTGTGAGGGCCGCGTGCTCCGCTGTGGAGAGCTTCCTGTCACAGCCAGTGCTGATGGCTGTGCCGCGGGTCACGTCTGTTCCACCTCGGGTCACGGCTCAGAGCCCAGGGGCACAGCTCTCAGCATGCCTGGTGGCCTCTCCCAGGCCGGGCAGTGGGTGAGCACGGTGAGGCCACACCCCTGGGGCTCTGCACAGCCGGCTGCAGGCAGCGCGTCCCTTGGGGAGCCCTGGAATCTCAGAACAGTGGGGTCTCTGGTCCCCTCTGTTTGCTCTGGAGCTCCGGAACTTACCGACAGCTCTGGGCCCTGTCTTGGTGTGGGGCTCCTGGCCCCCCGCCCTGGCCTCCAAGCCCCGCTTCTCCCAGTGAGACTAGAAAGCTCACGTGTTGTGAGGGTACTTCCTGCCTGGTCTCGTGACCAGTGCCCCGTTACGTGGCCCCGACCCCCCTGCAGCCCTTGGTCTCCACTGGCGGCAGCCTCTGTCTCTGTCTGCAGCACCAGGCGAGCCCTGGGCAGCGGAAGGACACGCCGCCCTGACGCAGGGCTTGGTGTGGGGCAGACTCGGGGCCCCGTGGTGCCTCCCGCTGTGGTCCGCCTGTGGCGACAGGTCAAAGTGTCGGGCCGGCCTCGTGCCCTCTGCTTTTTGCCCAGCCCCACAGGGGCCCTGGGTGAGTAGCGAGCCCTTCTCAGCATGCACAGGCTGGCTTGTTCCAAACGCCTCTCTCCCCGGGGCTGCTACTTGGCTGGAGGGCCCTCGTCATCCAGGCATAAGGGGTCTGCTCACCAGGCCCTGGGATAGGAGAGCCGATGCCCCGGTGGCACCAAGGGTCTGCTGTCCAGGGTGCCTGGGTCCTGGTTGGCAAGTACAGGGACGGCTGTCCACCCCCCAGGCATACTTAGGGAGGCAGAGGGAGCAGGGCTGACCTGGGCTTGGAGCCCAGGGTCTGAGTTTGCTTGGTGCTGGAAACCTCTGTCTTGGCCGGCAGACAGCTGGGCCTTGGCTCCTTGGAGTAGAGCAACGCTCGCTAGGTCTGCAACTCAGATCCTCCCACTGGGGCCTGGGACATACCCGCCTCTGCCTACTGATGGGCTCCCTGTGGTCAGCTCCCGGGTTCCAATGGCACCCTGCCTTGGCCACAGACCCTGCATCCTTCTCCCCTGACCCCCTGAGGGGACGCTGCCTGCTGCATCTGTGGTCCTTGCAGCCCTGGGTATCTTGGAGCTGGATGGTCTGGAATGTCCTGGGAAAAAAAGTCTTTGAAAGAAATCAGACAGCAACACCGAGGGATGGGTCACTAATTAATAAACACAGCTGCGTCAGTCTCCCATCCTGGGAATGGTGTCCACCGTGAATGAATTAGCTGCTGGCCTCGCAGTCCGGGATGTGGACAGGTGGATTCTTCTCTCGTGTGGGGGCTCAGGTCAGAAGATCGCCGGATGGGTCCTGTGGGCACCACTCTGCCTGCCCGGTACTGCGGGGTGCAGAGGTGCAGCGAGGCAAGAGCCAGGGTCCCCCATGCTCTCGTGTCTGGACCCTCTTGTCAGTCCGGATGACCAGCAAGAGCTGTCTGGAGTCCTTAAGTGCCAGTCAGACACCGAGACACATCGGTGGAGACCCACACAGATATCAGACCGGATGGGGCAGAAGAGAAGTCCCTTGTGTGGTCACCCTGAATAGTCCGCAGGGCTGTGCTAACAAGGTGACCCAAGTGTGGGCCTGACCCCCAGAACTTGCATTTTCTCAGGGTTCAAGGTCATGATGTCAGCTGTCTGGCTCCTTCCAAGGCTGTCGAGGAGACTGTTCAATCTCTCATGGCCATAAGAGTTCCTGGGCTGCTGACGGCCATCTCTACCCCTCTTCCCTGTCCTTGCAGCTGCCCTTTTTCTATGGTCACCAGCCACTGGGGATACCCTATTGTCCTCATTTTAACTGGATTCACTCTGTGAAGACTTCATCCAGACAAGGCCACACTCATAGGTCCTAGGGTCAGGACTCCAGAGTATAGACCCAGAATGGGTACGGTCCAGCCTACAGCATTTGTCCTGGATTCAGAGCCATCCTGAGAATTCAGGAGGACCCTTTCTGAGGACCCCTAACTTAACCCCATCTGCAGTCTTTCCAGATAGGGTCTTGTATTAGTCTGCTTTTAGTACTCAACACCCAAAACTTAAAAGAGGAAATATTTAATGTGCTCATGGTTTTAGGGGTCCAGTCCATGGTCAGCTGGCTCCAAGGCAGGAGCGTCACGGTGAAAGTGTGTGGTGGGGCAGAGCCGTTCAATTTGTGGTGGCCAGGAAGCAGAGCAGGGGGACAGTCCAGAAGGGAAAGTGAGGGGCCAGGTATAGCATTCGAGGCCACACCTCCATGACTACCCAGACACACCCCAAACTGTGCTCCTCCCAGCCCCTGGGCAGATCCCAAGCCAGTCAAGTTTTCACTCAACCTTCACCACCACAAGTCTCATTTGTGGCCGCAGAGGGTCAGGACTTCTGTGTCTCTGGGGGGACGCAGTGAATGTCCCTTCCTTCACTCTGGGCCCCCCTTTTGAGCAGCACACAGCTGGGAAAAGCCTCAAGGAGATGGGGTGCTTGGTAGGAGGTCACAGAGGGAAGGAGGACCTGCTGCGGTTCCCACTGCTTGCACGCCTCAGGCCAGAGCCAGGATGAATCGCTCACCAGCTGGTGCCTAGAGAGGGGATGAGTGTCAGACGCGGGTGCCTTCCCGGCTCCTGAGGGCACTGCCCACGGGGCTCAGGCAGAGCCCAATGGAAATTCTGCTTCCCCTGCTGGATGTGGCATCCTGGGGGGCACCACATGTGTGGGCGACCCGTGCAATGGGGGTGCCCAGTACTGGGCTGGGGCAGCGTCCACCCAAGCTGCTTTCAGACAAAATGTATCACACTCAGGAGGAGCAGCCAGAGGCTCTGCGGTGATCACTGGGCCTGCCAGGCCTGTCGCCCCCGCTCGGCTCTCCTGGAGCACCTCCCAGTGCGGGATGGGCCTGGGTCCCCAGAGGGGCATGGGAAGAAGATACTTGGGGTGACACTCGGCCCAACCCCCATCTCTCCACTAGAGCACTTGCCCCTGCCTGGCTGGATCAACCTTTGCCCACAGCTTTCTTTCCCCCTCAGCCTGAAGTTTGTTACTGAGCCCTGTGGCAGCTCCTCTTACTCCCACTTATAGACTCAACTCGCAAGCGGAAAAGGAGATCGCAATCCCCTCTGCCGTGGAATTATTGCACTTTTGTCTTCTGTTTTTTGTCACTATGTTGGTTAAGCTGGATTTTAACTTCTGGGCTAAAGTGATCCTCCTGCTTCAGCTTCCCTAGTAGTTGAGACTATAGCCATCCACCATTGTGCCCAGCTCTGGTTTTCGTTTTTTTAAAGAAGTAAAGAGCTAGCATTGCTCGGGCTCCCTCAGAGGTCATCCTGTCCAGGCAGACAGTCTGAGAGCTGGCTCTTCGTTCGCCGCGGCCCTGGGAGGGGAGAGTGCGTGGTCTCAGGGGCTGTGGTCGTGTGAGGCGGGCTCAGGCTGGACAGGACACTCTTGGCATGCGGAACCCCAAGAGGGCCACAGCCATCCAGACCCAGCTGGGCTTCCGAGGCCAGGGCGGCCCAGAGCACCCCTGCTCGCTGACATTCCCCGGGGTCCGTGGGAACCTGATTCCGGGATTGGAGCCGGGTTCTGCCTGCCACCTGTCCCGGCCCAGTGCTCCCCATGACCCAGGAGGGATCACTGCATGTGGCCCAGTAGGCGGGGTCAGGGCCTGTTTGCCCTGCAGAAGATGGAGATGCCGTGAGACTGGTGTTCGCCCCAGGACTCGTGGTGGGACTTCCTGCCCGGCCGCCTCCTCCCCGCAGCTCTGGTGGAGCAGGGCGGGGCGGGGCAGGGCGGGGCGAGCTCGGCCCAGGGCTTACTCTTAATTTGGTTTGTTTGGAAGCCGGATGTGCCTGGCGGACAGCTGCCACATCCCACGGCCCAGGTGTCCCACGGGGACTTGGGGCCACACCCTGAGTGTCCTTGTCCTGGGCTCCAGCAGGTTCCCAGCAGGAGGGGCTACAGGCGTCCGTCCCTGTGGGTTTGTCTGTCCTTCTGAATGCTCAGCCCGCCTCCCCCAGCCAAGCTGTGTGCCTGCCACCCCACGGGTCCGGCTCTGCCCAGCAGGAGTGGACTAGAGCTCAGGCTGCCCAGCCGGGCAGGGACCAAATCCAGCCAGCTGCTGACCCCCGCCCCAGCCCAACAGCGTCCTTGGTGCCGCGAGGAGCGGGCTGGGAGGGGGGTTCCCAGTTCAGGGATCCTGAAGGCCACAGCTTGGGGTCAACCGGGCATCCTGCTCATCCCTGGCACGGCAGGGATGAGCACCCCACCCCCTCCAGGAGGGGCAGGAGAAGGCCACTGTGACTTGTGCCATTTCCCAGAGACCAGAGAAAATTCTGGCGTTGCGGTCTGCCCACACGCTGGCGTCTGTGTCAGAGCCAGAAATAGAACACACAAGATTCCCGTTCTGATTTCTGCACTCGCAATTCTAGGGCACGATGCCCTTATGAGATGCGGATTAAAGCGGCCGGGGCGGTGGGGGTGGGGGCGTCCACGCACTGCGCATGCTCCGCCGGCGGGGCCTCGCGGGGCTCAGTTAGTGGCTTTCCTAGACCGTCGCATCCGAGTGTCGCCTGGCTCAGCCCGGGAAAAGCTGGCGCAACTTGCAAGAGGCTTCTCCGGTCACCACAGTTAAAGTCCAAATCCGGACCCGCAGACGTCCCCGGCCCCGCGCACCTGCCGAGGCAGGGAAGATGGACTCCGCTCGGGGCCGCGCGGCCTCGGACGAAAGCGACGCCTCGGCCGGGCTGGGAGGTGCAGGACCAGGCACCTGCGGAGCCCCGGCCTTCGTAGTGACAGTCACGGAGCTGTGCGGCGTCCGGCCCCGGACCTACACGGAGTCTCCTCATGCTTGCTGGGCGATCGGGGAGACCCAGTGTCAACAGCCCAGAGAGGTTAGGGGTCTTGCTCCAGGTCGCACAGCCTGGCAGGGTTCAAAGCTGGGGTCCAAGGACATAGCGGTGACCGTACTGTGCTAGCCGAGCCTGATCTCCTTTAATCCTCTCAACTACCCTTCGTGGTCTACGCAGTATTTTGAAGTCACTTTACAAGTTAGAAAATGGAGACCGAGAGAAGAAGGGAGCTGTCCCCTTCTGTCCCCCGAGTGCATGGAAGCCAGTGACCTCAGGGCGCCCTGGATGTGGGCGGAGTGGCTATGCTGGGTCAGGGGCGTGCCAGCTCGGGGGTCCTTGAAGGAAGGGGAGGGTGGGCCCGGGAAGAGTCGTCGTGGCCCCGCGTCCCCTGTGCGTCTCTCTCCTCTCATCCGCCCGCCATCTGCTCCCTCCTGTGTGCTGGAGGAGGGGGCTCTGCGTGTCTGGGGCCCTTGGGGACAGCAGGGGCCTCTCTCCAGCCCCGGGTGGTCACGAGATGGCTCTGGGGCTCCTCGCGGCTGGAGAAGGAAAGCGGAAGCCACACATCTGGGCCCGGCCCTTCTTCCCCGGTGCCCTCCTTTCCCTCCACAATGCGGGTCAGGGTTAGAGAACTGCGCAGGGCCCAGGTTGAAAGTGTCACCCGCTGTGACAGTTCTAGGTGCCGGCCTGAGCTGTTCTCAGGGGTGCTGACACCCACCGCTCTGGGCCCGGACAGAGCCGGAAGGCGGACCATGGGGGAAGCACTGCCCCTCTCCAGCGGGGGCGCCCTCCATGGCCACCAGTCTCAGGCTTCCCCAGACTTTGGGCCCTGGACGTGGACCAGCACCCACCCAGCCCTCAGACCCCCGGCCTTGGCCTCAGTGTCTCCCAGGCTCCCTGGCCTCGGGCTGCAGGTGGCCCGTGGTGGCCCTCGGATCCCCTTGTGTATGATGCAGCCTTCCCCAACCTGCTGTGGGGCAAAGCCCGGCGGATTGCATCAAAATCATACGCCCCATTGGCCCTCTGACCCTCTTCCAGGTTAGCAGTATGGAGAAGGGTCCCCCATTGGACCTCTGACCCTTTTCCGGGTTAGCAGTGTGGAGAAGGTCTTCCTGCGGTCCCGGGCAGCCGCAGTCCCCACCTGCCCCACCGTCACCAGGGGAGCCAAGGGCCTGCTGAGGGCCATGGTACTGCTAGGGGAGGGGTGTGGTGGGTTGGGGGGCTGAACAACGATCACCCCGATGTGTAGTGGCCGGCAGGGTCAGCCCTGTCACAGACTGCGGTGCCTTCCCACCAGTGTCTGTCCATCTCCATGGCTTCCTGTTCTCTGAGAGCCCAAAGACACCCACGGACAGCTCAGGCCCTGGAGTGGCTTGCAGGGCGGTGGGCAGTCTCCTCCTGAGGTCTGTACCAGTGCCCTGTCCCCACCCTGACTCAATGGCTGTCCCTGACCTGCACCTCCTCCGGGGGACTCCTGAGGCTGTGCCCAGCCCCAGCTCCACCACTCACTCGCGGGGATGACAAGGTACCTTAGCTCTCTGCCTCTCTGTCCTCCTCTGTGAAATGGGACAGTATGGGTGCCTACCTCCTCGGATTAGGAGAATGGAAGAGTTAAGATTTGTAAAGTCCTAGAACATGCCAGGCTCGCCATACTAGCTATAAAGGTGCTCAAGGAACACGGTTATGAAAGGTTTTCACACCTCTGCGATGTCAGCCGCCCTGAACAGCGGCTCTTACATGGCCTCTCCCTTGCTCAGGAGGTGTCTTTAGCTCCCTGCTGCCTACTCAGGTAAGCCTGAGCTCCTCCACATGTGTCAAGGTCTACCATCGCCTTTGCACACAGCCCCTCAGGACCACCCTCAACCCCACTCTGTGGTCAGCCCTTCTCCTCCCCATGGCCTTGTCCCCCCTGCCTCCCCACAGCACTCCCAAGGCCACCAGCCACAAACACTTGCCCTCACACAGAACTTTCTCTAATATTCTGTGGCCAGAAGTCATCTCTTCCCTCCCTAAAAGCTCACGATGCCTTCCTGGGTGTGCTCAGACGTAACTGCAAATTGAGATCAAAAGTGAGGTTCTGACTGCCCGCTAACCCACGAGGCCCTGGGGCTGGAGCTGGGACGCGCTGGCGGATGTATTTCAATCCCCATGCGGAGAGTGGGTTTAGAGCGATGTGCTGTGCGCATGCACTGGTACGCACCTGACCACAAGGGCTCAGGCCCTGCTGCCTGGTGCTGGGCCCACATGGCGTGCACAGCTGGCGGCTGGTCAGGTGGGGGCTCCGGCTGCATCTGCTGTGGGTCCCTGGGGGGCTCCCTGTGTAGCCTGAGGCCTACGAGCTCATCCTGGGGGACGCATTGCACATTGTAGTCCAGCAAGGGCCTTACCGACCCTGCCACCCGGGAAGGAGGACAAGACAGCAGAACCTCTTCCGGGGCACAGCTGGGCCCGCTCAGTTGTCCCTCAGGGTCTGCGGGGGACTGGATGGACCTAGGACACTGAGACCCAGGGATGCTCAAGTCCCCGTCACGCACTGTCAGCTACCTGTCCTGCCGTGTCCCGAGAGTCACTACCAGATGGCTTCTCGTACTGAACGTGGTGCAGTGCTGTGGAAGTAGTCAGGACGCTGTGCTGCTCGGTGGCGGTGGCGGGGAAGGAGGTCCGCGTGTGTTCAGGACAGAGGCAGCCTTCTTCCGGTGTCTCCCCTGCGCCCACGCGCAGTCGGTTGCATGTGCAGATGTTGGTTCTGCACCGATGTGGAGGGACCACTCTCTGTCCTCCCGTTACAGAGTCGCAGACAGCATGGGGATGCCAGTTGACCCTCCTGACCCGAGGTCGTGGCTGGGGTGCAGGGTGGGGCAGCCTGGGCCTGGAAGGTTCCTGTTGGCCCAGATGTAGGCTATGCAGCAGGAGGCCCCACACAGTGGCCACCTGCAGCCCCTCTGCCACCCAGCCTGGGCGTGGAGCCCGGGCACTGGTCACCCAGCAGGGGTCGGTTTGGGGTGGGAGCTGGAGACCCTGTTGTTTCCTCTTTGCCAGCCCAGGGGCGACTTCATTGCTTTCCGGCCACTTAGTCAGAGCCCAGGTGCTGTGCTGTGGGCTTCCCAGGCTGATTTTTGCAAGTTTGGACAAAACTACAGAAACACCAGCTGCTGGGGCCAAAAGAGACCCTGTGCACACAGGATCACTGGCCCAGGGGTGACGAGCTCTCGGGCGGGGTGCCCAGTCTCACGGCTGGACTCGGCTCCCCGAGGACCGCTCAGCTCTCTCTGCATGGCGCCTGCTGAGGACGCAGTCTCCCGGCCGAGGTTTTGGTGGCGTTGGTGACATCTGCAGTGTCACACTTCTCTCCTGGTGACGATGCCCAGAGCCAGGGCCTCTTTCAGCATCGGCTGTCTCACTCACAGGGAGGCCACGACTGTAGGACCACGGTATCCATCCACTCGGTCCCACAGCGGCATCCCTGGCAGTGCCATGGGGGACCAGCCAGGCCCACACGCGGGATGCGAGGGAAGAGCTCTCCAGGCCGGGGGAGCAGCTCAGGGAGGTTGGGAGGGTGCACCGGGTTCAGGTCCCGGATCGCGGTGGGGCACAGCTGACTTTCCCCCACCGCCTCCGAAGCCTGGTTGCTCCGTCGTGTCCGCTCTGGCGCCTGGAGCTCCGCTGCATGGAGGAGGGCCCAGGAGGCCAAGAGGACAGACCTGCTGCGGGTCCACAGCCCGAGGGAGAGGCCGCCGGCCCATCGCTGTGGTGGAGGGATGAGCCAGCAGCACGGGCCGGAAACAGGAGCCAGACACGTGCTGCTGTGGGTGCTGCCCGAGCCCTCCCCAGCCCGCTGCCCTGCAGGGTCCATGGCCACCCTCCTGGCTGCCTTTGGAGGTTTCTGGGGAAATAAGTCGAAAAGTTAATTTGATTTTGAACAGATCCTTAAATCTGTTCTGGAGAGGCAGAGATCACTTTGCGTTTCGTTGCTCCGCCTCTCTTAGTCATCTTGGCTGGTATTTCACACAAGTCGTTGGTATTTTTCATGTTCTCTCGCTGCACAGAAGTGACCCTCAGAGCATATTTTTTAAAAAGGAAACCATCTGAAGAGGGGGAGGAGGCAGCAGTTCTGGGTGCTGTGTTTTTTCTTCCCCCCGTTTTCTTTTGTACTTGCGATCTCTTCGCGGCATGGTCAAGGCCATGGGTGCTGAGCTGTGAGTGCCGCCAAGTGTATATTTCATCTGCGTCTCTACTGGCAGCCAAGGTCTTGCTTGTGTCCTTGCCATCCCAGTGTCCCCACTCAGGCCCACACCTGTGTCCTCCAGAGTAGCTTCCTGCACCTCCACCCAGCTGGGACCCTCCACTCTGCAGGCGAAAGGACCTCCAGGGGTCTCCGTCTGGAAGCAGGGTCTGAGAGGGACACCCACAGCACACACCTTTCCAGGAACCAAGGCGGAGCCATGCCAGTGTCCCTCACACGTGTCCCTGCCATGGACCCACCGCCCCCCTTAACAAGGGAGGAAATTGTGGCATGGGCCGCGGTGCGATGGACCTGGGGGACAGCCGCCTGCGCAGTGGGGCAGATGCTCATGGTGACGGCACTGATGTGAGCCCCTGCAGAGACAGGAAGTGGAATGAGGGCCAGTGACTGGGGGTGGGGAGGGGGCTGCTGTTTAGCGGGGGACAGAGTCTCAGATTTGGGAGGTGGGAAAGTCGTGGAGGTGATCAGTGACAATGGCTGACAGCACCGTGAATGCACTCAGTGCCTTGGTTGTCTTTATGTTTGTGCGTATTTCATGACTTTTATCCAAGGAGGGATCCAGGCCTCCTGCAGGGCCAGGCCCAGATGCCCTTCTCTGGCGTGGCCTCCATCCTTGGTGCCTGTGGAGGTCCCAGCTGGAAGGCAGTGTCAAGTGGTTGAGTCCTATCTTGGTTACTTTTCTCTTGTTGCTGAGACAAAATACCCGATGCCCCAAATTAAGGAAGAAAATTTATTTAGCTCACAGTTTATGGAGGTTTCAGTCTGTAATCAACTAGCTCCCAGGCAGGGTGGTGTGGCTGAAGGGCAGCGTTCTAGGCAGTGGAAAACAGCAAAAGCAACAAGAGCAAAAGAGGAGAGCAGGCTGCTCTCCTCCCTTATATGGTAAGCAGGCTACCCGCCCTCGGGCAGGTGTAGCACTCACACCATCTCCCTGTTCTCCTCTTGCACAGGCTCAGGATGTTTACAGAGTGAGGACCCTGGCCCCCTGCTGAGTTTCTTAAACTTCTAAACTTCTCAAGGTGACACAATGAATCAACTATTACAACATCCTGGAATTAAACTGCTGCCCTAGGGCATGTGCTCTGCACCCTAGGACTTAGCACTGCTGAGTTACTTAGTTAAGTTTCTAAACTTCTCAAGTTGACACAAGGTATCAACCATTACCAGGCCACATGGCCAAGTCAGGTGTCACAGGGCTGTACTCCCTCGGTGGCCGGGGACCACCCTTCCCAAAGCTCTTGGTCCCTGGGGGCTCCAAGGATCCCTGGCGTCTGTCCAGTCTCTGCCTCTCTCCTCCTGGTCTCCTTTTCTTAAGAAGACAGCAGACCTTGGATTTAGCGCCTGTCCTAAATCAAGTGACTTTATCTGAAGACATTTTTAAAGGCCACCCCACAAGAGCCCGCATTCTGAGGGTTCTGATAGACATGAGCACTGGGACTCTTCCACCTCACACAGAGGTGTTGGTGCCAACGCCTGGTTTCAGTGTACTCATGGGCATCCCTCCTGGCTCTCCAGGTGAGTGGCCTGGAAGCAAAGCACAAGGCCCGTGCTCAGGCCTTAGCTTCTGGCATTGTCCGTTAGAGGAACCTGATGTTAGCATTGAGCAGGGAACCAGGATCAGCCCGGATTGCCTTGCTACCCCAGCAGTGAGAATGAGCTCAGGGTAGGGCGGCACCAGTCAGGAGCTGGGAACAGCTGGGCGGGCTCCTGCCCCCAGCACCTGAGATGTCCCTGGTAGGAAATAAGAAACTGCAGTACAACTGGTTGCCTGAAGTAGAGATTCCCGAGGAATAAGAAATGAAGCAGGAATGTCCTCACAGTGGACCCCAGCTGCCTCGCCAGACGGGAGGGAGTGGTCTTGTGCCTGGGTATGAGTCCCCACTGCCCAAAACCTGGTTGACCCATAGAGAGATTCAGATGAATTAGCATCAAGGGACCTTCTGCAGATGACTGGTCTGTCATCTTCAACAGTGCCAAGGTCGTAAATCTGAAAAGGACTGGGAAATTGTTCCGGTGGCAGGAGACCGTGGCACGAGAGACAGATGCTGTGTGAGACCTGGGAAGCCAGGACGGGGCCTGGGGAGGGGACCCCAGATGTCTTTGCCCCTTTTCTTGAAGTTCAGCATTGTTTCCAAAGTAAACTACATGGAGGCAGAGAAGCACACCACGTCCCTCAGCTCCTCTCTCCCATGGCACCTGCTCACCTGTCTCCCACACTCAGGAGAAAACTTTGCTGCCTTCCAGGGTGACTTGGGGTGCAGGGGGGCCCCTCCCCACCCGCCTCAGCTGGAAGGCCACCACCTGTGCCTCTCTGTCAGAGCCGTGGAATCGATGTGGTTTCTCTCAGTCACTGCCTCCTGGTAGGGAAGGATGAGCAGCGGTGACAGCAGTGGCCTCTAAGAAACCGGTCACCTGCAGAACCAGGTTAGGGGGCAACACGCGCCTGCCCTGAGACCCAGCGCCGTGTGCGTGGGTCCTTGAGGTGCAGGCGGGGGAGGCCGCCAGTCGGGCATGGTCATGGGAGCAGGGCTCAGTACGGATGGAGGCTTCCCGGGAGCCGAAGCCATCCCCGCTGCTCCCTGATTACTCATCCTTCCTGGGACACAAGGATGCGCCCATTCATTCATTCATTCGCTCATGTGTCATTCATTGACACCAGGCCAGCAGCGAATGAACGCCAACCCTGCCGAGCTCCCGCCAGTTGGACCAGAATGACTTCATAAGTCAGCAACAAGTCGGGAGCAGACGTTTTGCCCTGAACCCCTAAGCGCCCTGGGCAGCTGGGACAGAGTTCCAGAGTGAGAGCTGGGCTGGCTCAGTTCCATCCACAGGAGTCTCTGCGAGAACGGTTTCCTAACTTCCCTCCTCGAAACTGACTGGGGACTAATTGGCCTCCTGACTTCTGTGGTGTGGGCTGCTGACTCAGTCTCGATGATACAATTACGGGGAAAGCGGGTCACAGCACCCTGGATGCCGCAGCCACGTTTCCTGCGGGGGAGGGGGAGGGTAGTGTGATCAGCTGTGGACAGTGCCAAAGGGGGCGGCCCAGTGGGTCATGGGAAGGGCAGGGCAGGATGCTGCCGCTGTGACCTCCAGTGACGTGCTGTGGGTAGACCCGTCCTTGGCGGGCAGAGCCATCAAGTCAAGGGCAGGAGGCCTCCTGAGTTGCTGCAGGCGGGAGGGTCCTGTATTGGAGTAGGTTCTTCTTGGCGTGGGAGCCGTCCTGCTGGTCCTGAGTGGCCCCCGGGCCTCTCTTTGTGCGATGTTCTGTGATTATTAAAGGACTCTCACGATTCTTTTCCTCTAGCAGATGAGTGGGCTTGGGTTGTAAGTGATTTGTCCGAGGTCAATGACTCAATCAGCAGAGCAGTTACTGAATTCTGTAGAGAACGTGTTGCTGTGGGCAGGGGGAGAGGCCAGAGTGGGGCGCAAGCAGACATACAGCGCACAGACGTCAAGCATGACCAGCCACCAGCACGCAGAATGCGTGCACACACGCACAAGTGCACATGCACACACACACGTGCGAAACAGGTATGCACACACATCTGCACACACCGTGTACACACAAAGACGGTCATCGTGAGGTCGGCCTGCCTGAGGTTTGCCCAGGATGGAGTCACAGCAAGCATGATGGGCAAACCCAGGAAACACGAGTCCCCTGGGTAGGAGCTGGGGACCTCACGGGGGCCTGACTCCAGCCTGGGCAGTCGGTGCAGGGGCCCAGACCCCACCCAGCCCTCTCTGTCCTCCTGCCAGTGGACGCGCATGGACGTGCTATTGGACGAATTCCCTCAGAGGGCTGACGGAGCCCTCATGGACCTCCAGCCTCTGTCTCCTCTGCAGTGGGAAGGAAATAATCCAAACAATGATACACGATCGTGCTGAATAACAGTGACTAGAGCAAATGGCTGTTGCGGGCACCCTCAGAGGCCTGGGGTTTGTGGAAGAATCTGTGATGACAGTTTCCCACATGGAGTATTTTGGGGGCCTCCACCACGGGCAGGCACATGCGGAAGTATGCTCCACTCTGCCCAGCTTCCGGCCGCCGGCCTCCGGGAGCCCCAAGTGCCCAGGGGAGGTCAAGGCACAGACGAAAGCCTCCTCCTAAGGCTGTGAGCAGGCTTTGTGTGTGTGGCTGAGTCTGGAGCAGTCAGGATCGGGGAGGACTGCAGCAGTCGGGCCGAGGAGGTGCCCAGTAGCCTCATCCGTGCACCCTAGGGTCTGGGACTCGAGGCTGC
>RJWM01042905.1:0-14088 GCA_004363535.1 Dasyprocta punctata
TTTTTAATAAAGTATCAAGTAAACTATCTGGAGCAAAAGCCATCTTTTGTAATTTTTTGTAACATCTGAGGCTGACTGGGTAATAAATTTATCTTTAAAGATAATTTGTCCCTCTATAGAATCAGGATCTAAGGAGGTATGTTTTATCAGTGCCTCCCGTAAACGATCTAAGAAGGCAGAGGGGTGTTCACTTTTTTTTCTTGTTGAATAGCTGTTAATTTAAAATAATTGAATGATTTAGTTCTTATTCTTCTTAGACCTTCAAGAACACATGTCTGGAAATGTTTTCTAACCCAATCACCCATTTGGCTATTAGGCCAGTAGGGGTCTTGCATAGGTACTGCTTGTTCTCCAGTGGGAATTGGTGATTCCCCGGGCTGCCTATCTTCTGGCCTTCTAAAACTAACAATGTGATATTTGTCTCCAAATGCAATAGCAGCCTATAACGCCGCTTGTCTCTCATTAGAAGTTAAAGTTTGATTTAAGAGTAACATTACGTCTTTCCAATATAGTTCATAAGTCTGAGTAAGTCCTCTAAGAACCTCAATGTACTTGTCAGGGTCATCAGAAAATTTTCAAGGTCTGACTTAATCTGTCTTAAGTCCCTGAGAGACAAAGGTACATGAACTCTGAAAGTCCCAATTTGTTCATGTACTTCCTGTAAAGGACATTGCTCTTGGGGAGCTGGCAAAAATTCAACCAAAGATAAGTATATTTCTGTAGAGGCCTGGATCTCAGCTGGTCTAGAAGCCTCATCTTTAAGACTGGGAGAGCAAGTAGGGGAAACCTCAGGTTTAGTGAAAGTGGGTATAGATTTGATTAAGGTTATCTCTTCCTCAAGTTTCAAGGGTTTAGGAGGAGCAATTTCAGATTTTGGGCCTGAAGTGCTGAGTGTTCCTCTGGCTCATATTTACATTTAGAATATAAATAAGGAATATTTCTTAATGTAAGAAAAGCCTGCGCAGAAGACAATTCTGACCATTTGCCTTCTCTTTTACAGTATGCCTCTAGTTGTGAAATAGCATCATAATTAATACTTCCCTCTGTACTCCACTTTGGTTCTAGGGGGTAGGTAGGCCATGCACATGTGCAGAGAAATATTAAATGGCTCTTTTTCAACATGGAATGGTCTAACGTCTGCCAGTGCTGAAGAATGCATTCCAAAGGAGTAGGGGACTTTGGCATTGAGTTGCCCATGTCTGTAATGTAAAAAAAGCAACATGTAAGGTTATGAAATCTTTTTTGTACCGGGAATTGAACTCAGGAAATGGGAATCAAACTCAGGAAACTCACTAAGCTATTGAGCTAGAGATATGGTTTGTACCGAGAATAAACGGGAATTGAACTCAGGAAGCTCTGCTGAGCTATTAAGCTACAAACTATGCAAAAAGGACATACAGGCATCCATCATATTCCTAATTGATAAAAAATCCTCAAGGTGTCACTTGGGTTGACCCAGCTCCAAGGCAGGTGGATGTCATTGGAGAGTGAAAGATAAATTTGGCCAGTCTATCCACCTTGCACTGGTGCGCAATCTTATCTTTCTCCATAGCTCATGAACTTTGAACTTTATGGTTATTGTGACAGGAATGTTTAAAGAAGAAAGCATAACTTAGTAATAAACTACTGTTTTTGGTCATCAAGAGGGCATATGCAAAAAAGGCAAGTTGCTAATTAGAGGTTTTTCTGGTGGTACTGTGAAGGAGATCACATCTAGAGATAGGTAAAACAATTGACTAGGGGAGCTTTGCCCCATGCACTAGGGCAAAGCTAGTCTCTAGATATTTGTGTCCCATTTACTTATCTAGGTAACCTTTCCTAGTAACACAATAAGGCTATATTTTATTCAAATTTCTATATTTTTGAAGCTCACAGGTTAAACTGACTATCATTTGGCAATCACATTTTATTTTACCAAAGGCATGTCAGTCTTCTAGGCACACAGAAAAGGCTATTTTTTTCTTAATTAACATATGTAAGGCACTAATGTAAATCCTTCCCCTACTAGCTGCTGTGGAATTCAAGCAATTGTTGCAAACTACCTCAGCTTAATCTCTGAAGGGAGGGGTAGTCTAAGTAACCTAAAAATCCTCTGAAAGGCTTAGTGAGAGTACCTACTCTGCTAGCAGAGAAATAAGGATGATTGATAAGTGGAGATTTTCAGTGGTCATGAGCCAATGTCCACTGAGGAACTTTGGATGTCCACCAGAGAGTTGCCCTGGCCAGGAACCCTCAGTTCTCAGTTTCTATTAGCCCAGATAACCAGAGATCAGTCTCCAGAAAGGAATCCAGTTGTCTGTCTGGTCAACATTCCATTGACTCCATTGGCCACTGTCTTCACCTGTTTGGGATTCACCAAACAGGTGCTGGGGAAACCTATCCTCTGCTTTGAAGGTTGGCAGCTGCTCTATCAGCAGATTAAAGAGCTGGCAGAGTTACCACTGTTTGTCACCACTGTTTGTCAAAGTTCTATAAGGGATAGTTAAAAGCCTGAGCAAGATTACCTAGTGCTCCATAGATTTACAACAGAAGTGATATAGGAAACATGATCCCAGACCTCCAAATGATATGGGGGAATGAAACTCTCAACCTACTATACGTCCGGCACGAGTTCGTGTTCTCTAAAAATCGAAGAATGAATTTTAGGAACGACGGAGGTTAAGAGCAGGATATATTTATTGAGGGAAAGAAAGCTTCTCTCTGAGGGACAGAAGGAGGCCCGAGCAGGTTGCCAGGGACTCTGTCATTTTTAGGGACTTTTATAGGATAAAATCATGATGGGGAAAACTGGGAATTTGCAAGACAGATGGGCATAAGGTGGGACATAACCATGGTTAACCAATAAGATTAATTGCCCAGGTAAAATTGATTAAATCAAGGACAAATGGTGAAGCGGGTCACGTAGTAAGCGAGGGATGTTTAACAATAATGACTCTTCCTGTAAAAGGGTGGGATGCTGATTCCTGGCTTCCTCAGGGTCATATAGAACTATTTAGAATATCAATCCTTAGGATATGGGTGCACTTGTTCTGCCTTTTGTCTTGATATCTGGCCCACAGCAGGAGGTGTCTGTCTCCTCAGAGGTTACAAGGTATCTGAACTTCTGCACTGGTTCGTTTGAAGGCCCAGCCCTGTCTGACTGCCTGTAATTTTTTGTCTAACTCAGTTTTCCTGTAACAGAAGTTTTAAAGTCTACAACTTGAAAGGTTGGAAAACCTCCTTAATCTAAAATGTTTAAGTCCCATAAGTGTGCTGCTTTTGGGAATAGCTCCTTCTAGTGTTACACCTGGGAGGCGGTTCTTCCCACTGTGTCTCAGGTTCTACCTCCACAGGAGATAGTGGCCCAGAACACGAAGCCGGGACATGGCTTTTATGTGTGTTCTCCTGGACGGGCACAATTCTGATGTCTCATCTGACCCAGAGACGGGGTATGTGTCCTTTGTCTAAGATGACTTCCCTGTCTTCGGCATTAGCAAACGCTCATTTTCTATGGGCTCAATTTAAGGGGAAATGTTAGAGCAGTCTAAGATTTCTTTCTGATCTTACATGCCTCTACAAAGAAAGCACAAAGTGGGGAAATGAGTAGAAGTAAAGCCAAAGAAAGGAAACTGAAGCAGAACAGCCCTGACATTTCCTCTAGAGTGTAAAGGAGGATCAGAGCCAGTCTGTCTCAGCAAAACCTGTCCTCCAAGTCTTGAGACCGGCCACAGGCCTAGTGCCATTTAAATGGTGGAAGGAGTCCTGGTTTTTATTGTAGGCATGTATATTTTCAAAGTCTGAGCTAGATTTTACTTAAGAACCATTTTACGGAAGTTTACATTAAAGTCTACCAGAGGTATATTGTCTAAATACAGTCAAGCAAGCAGTACCAGTAAATTTACCAACCAATTTAAATGCAACATGTACAAGAACAAAATAAAAAATATCCCCTTAAAGAACTACCATAACCTTATAATTTTCCCATATTTTAACTTAGATTTACCATTACTTTAAGAAAACTATATAAGACACAAAGCAATTAAAACCAATGGGCAAAAACAAATCACAAGTAATTATAAGCAACTGATAAAGACAAAGCAAAATCTGAAGCATAAAAATTTGTTACCTAAATGAGTCCCAGTCCAGAGTCTATGAAATAAAAGCAAACTCTTACCTCCGTCCCAATGATCTCAGTGGAAGACCTTCAAATGATATAGGAAAAATGATCCCAGACCTCCAAATGATACGGGGGAATGAAACTCCCAACCTACTATATGTCTGGCATGAGTTCGTGTTCTCTAAAAATTGAAAAATGAATTTTAGGAACAACGGAGGGTAAGAGCAGAATATATTTATTGAGAGAAAGTAAGCTTCTGTCTGAGGGACAGAAGGAGGCCCGAGCAGGTTGCCAGGGACTCTGTCATTTTTAGGGACTTTTATAGAATAAAATCATGATGGGGAAAACTGGGAATTTGCAAGACAGATGGGCATAAGGTGGGACATAACCATGGTTAACCAATAAGATTAATTACTCAGGTAAAATTGATTAAATCAAGGACAAATGGGAAGCGAGTCACATAGTAAGCAGGGATGTTTAAGGACAATGACTTCCTGTAGGGGAGTGGGATGCTGGCTCCCGACTTCCTCAGGATGATATAGAACTATTTAGAATATCAATCCTTAGGATATGGGTGTATTTGTTCTGTCTTTTGTCTTGATATTTGGCCCGAAGGAAGAGGTGAGTGTCTCTTTCAAGGTCACAAGACATCTGGTTCTCTGTGCCAGGTTCCTTAAGAGCCTATCCCTGTCTGACTGCCTATAAAATTTCTGTCTAACTCAGCTGCCTGTAACAGTAGCTGGATATCTTATGATATCTTATGCACACACTAGAAAATTCCCTTTTTTCTAGGCTTAAAACACTGCATCTTCAAATGCACTTCACCCTGTCCTGAACTCCAGACCACCTCACTGGGTCCCTGAACATTGTATTCATATCTTTGGGAGTGAACCAAATCTTTCACTCCCAAATCACACTGAATTCTGACATGCAATTATATTTCTGTGCTTCTGTTACAGGCAACTGAGTTAGACAGAAATATTATAGGCAGTCAGGCAGGGCTAGGTCCTCAAAGGAGCCAGTACAGAAGCCCAGATACTTTGCAACTTTCAGGGAGGCAGACACCTCCTACTGTGGGCAAGGCCTCAAGACAAAGATCAAACAACTGCACCCATATCCTAAGAACTGATATTCTAAATAGTTCTCTATCACCCTGAGAAAGTCAGGAGCCAGCATCCCACCCCTCTTGAGGAAGAGTCACTGCTATTAAGCATCCCTGCTTGCTACATGACCTGCTTCCCCATTTGTCCTTGATTTAATCAATGTTAGCTGAACAATTAGTCTTGTTGGTTGACCATAATTATGTCCCACCTTATGCCCACCTTGCAGGTTCCCATTTTCCCCCACCTTGGACCCATCTAACCTCATGGTTTTACCCCATAAAAGTCCCTAGAAATGACAGAGTCTTTGGCAACTCACTCAGGACCCCTTCTGTCCCTCAGACAGAAGCTTTCTTTCTCTCAATAAATATATTGTACTCTTACCCTCCATTGTTCCTAAAATTCATTCTTCAATTTTAGAGAACACGAACTCATGCTGGACATATAGTAGGTAGGGAGTTTCACTCCCCTATGTCATTTGGAGGTCTGAGATCATTTCCCTATATCATTTCCCCCATATGTAGAATATTGATGATGATATTTGCATTTGCAGGAAAACTATAACAGAATATGTACAGATACATCATTAAAAGATAACAGTTACTATGGTACATGTATATTTAACATTAATAAGATTGAAGAGGACATTGGATAAATAATATTTTAAAAATAGCACCATGCATATGGATCAACTAATTTTTATAAAAATATGAAAAACACAAATGAAGAAACTATGTTCCATAAATGATATTAGAAAAACATGTGTGCATGTATAGATATAGATATAGATATAGATATAGATATAGATATAGATATAGATATAGATATAGATATATAAACTTGGTCTCACATATCATGCCACATGGAAAAATCAGTTCAAATGGATAAAAACTTTCTAATACCTGAACATGTAAAACAAGGAGAAGAGAATCATACAATTAAAGTTCCATGATACTTTTCTACATGATAGATTTTTGGAGATGGCCTAGAAAGAGAAAAAATTAAAATAAAAACACCAACCCACAGTAGCAAGATTACAGGAAACTAAAAGTTTTGGACATCAGAGCAGAGATAGCCTATGGAAAGAGAATAATACTTCTAAAACAAACATCTTATGTCCACAATATAAAAGCTATTCAGTTCAATAGCAAAGAATGAAAAAGTCTGATTACTAGATGGGCAAAGCATAGTTTAAAAATAAGATAGGAAATAATTCAACAGATACATGAAAAAATATTCAGTTTCTCTAAGAATCAAAGAAATACAAATTATTGAAGAGATGAGATATCAGTATACATCAATCAAGAATTACTGAAAAGGAAAAAAAATCTGTTGGTAAGAATGCAGAGAAGATGTAACCTTTATAAGTTGTTGCTGGAAATGCAAAGTGGTACTGTCATTATGGAAAACAATGATTTCTCAAAAAATAAAAAATATAACTATGATAAAATCTAACAAACCCATTTCTAAATATATATCTGTATTGACTGATACACTGTGTCCTTAAGAAGTTTGAATTTTAACTGACTCGGCAGGGGGCCAAGCTCCTTAACATGTAAACATCCTCATCCTGTGGAAGAGGAGGGTACTGAAATGGTGTGAGTGCCCAAGGGGCTGGTCTGCTTGCTATACAAGGGAGAAAAAGAGACTTGCTTTTCTCCTTTCGCTATTGCTGTTTTGCTGTCTTCTGCCACCTTGAACTGTTACCCCCTGGTTGCACCAGTTTTTCTTAGAGTCAATTGATTATGGACTGAAACCTCCACAAGCTGTGAGCTAAACAAACCTTTCCTTCATTAATTTTGGGCATCAGGTACTTTGTCTCAGTAACAAGATAAAAGTAACCAACACAGGATTTTTTACCCTAGAAGTGGGGTTGTTTCTATGACTGTACCTGATCATGTGATTCAATTGGCCTTTGGGAATGACTTGGGGAAAGAGTTTGAAATGATTCAGAGATGTCAGCTAAAAGAGTACCTCTGGAATGCATTGGACTGTTTTGCATGGAAAATTCTCATTAGAGCTCAGACCAGAAGTCTGATAGCTATCTAGTAGGTAAAGATCAGGTTCAGGGGTTTCCGCTGGGAAGAAGTACAGCATCAGCTGTTCAACTACAGAGGACATGTGTTATGGGTTGGTAGAAAGTTTGTCTGCATTTTGCTCATGTCCATAGATTTTGTCTGAGACTAAGATTAAGGGTGGTAGACTAATTAATATGGCAGAAAAAATTTCAAGGCAGTCTAATGGTAAAGTGGCAGCATGGCTACTGTTGGAATTTTTAGCTAGATTTATGTTGAGAACCAAAAGCAAAGAGCCCAACAGGGTGATTTATGATGTTTTAAGTTTGCCCTGAAGGGAAGTGCCAATAAAGATGTGGACTGCAAAAATAGGGCAGAAGAGATTTAGATTCCTGAGAAGGAGCAAGAGAATAGAAAAAGATGGCCTGAGGGCATCATGAGAAGCTGTAGGACTTCTCTTTCTGCATACTCAAAATTGAAAAAGTGAAAGACTTTTCGTCAAGAAGCAAAACCACAGAGAATTATGTTCCAGAATGATTGTGACCTAGAGAAATTGTTCCTCTGAATTGGTTTCACAGTGCTCAGTGATGAATGATGCTACTGCTCCTGCTAGCAGCACACCTTGATGTGATACACATGGTGCTGCTTTTAGGTGTATGCAATGCAGAAGTAGTTGGGTTAGGAAGAGTTCTACCCTGATTTCAAAAGGCCTTGGACAGTGGGCACTGAGCCCATGAGAAGGCAGAGTGTAAATCTGTGAGTGCAAAGCCAAAGGCACTGTGGAAACCCCAGAACTTTGGAGAAACCAGGAACATGAATCTGAGCAAAGCTCAAGGAGAAAACTGAGCAGGCCCAAGAAAGAAGCCATGGTAACTACAACCAAAAGTGCCAAAGAAGTGGAGCAACCTAAGTCCTTTGCATTTGACATCTTGCTGCAGGTTGTCTCAGATGTCACACGTGTAATTACAGGACTTAATGCTTTCTCTGCTGGATTTTGGTCTTGCTTTGGTCCCACTTCTCTCTATCCTTCTGTCTGTAACTTTGGAATGGAAATGTCTATCTTGCACCACTGAATGTTGGAAGTGTTTAACTTTCTTTTCATTTGTACAGGTGCTCATAGCTAAGAGTTTGCCTTACATATCAGAAGAGTCTTTTGACTTGGACTTTTCAGCAATGCTGAAAAAGTTAGGACTTTGGCAACTCTTGGAGATGAACTAAATGCCTTTCATATAAAGGGATAACTATGAGTCTTTGGGGGCTCAAAGGGGTTATGGTTTGTGTCTAGATATTACCCTAAAGCCTCATGTGGTTTTGGAGGAGAATGAATCCAGAGTTTGTGACTGATTCGTAGTCTAATTCTGGATTAACAGTGCTGGGATTAAGCGTGGGTGATTGCTGGACCAGTCCACTGATTGAACTGCCACTCCCTTAAGCCCAGCATTGTGGGTAAGATAAAGGGTTACAAAGAGGATTGATTCCCCTTTTTTGGTCTTCTTGTTTTGGCTACCTTCTGTCACCATGAATAGTTACTACTCTGGGATATCCCTCTGCCAAGCCACCCTGACTTAAAGCCAACTGATTATGAACTCTACAAATTGTGCACTAAATAAAATTTTCCTCCCTTAACTTTGCTTGTTGGGTATTTTATCTTAGTAACAGTGAGACAAGTAACCAAACCATGCCTGGATCTGAAGTGTATCAGCAGGGATTAAAGGTGTGAAAAATAAATTGAACCACTGATTGGTTTAGCATACTGTTGGGTTTGAAAAATGGGAAAGCCTACTGTTGGAGTGGGTGGGACCAACTAGTAGTGTTTTAGCCTGGATGATATAAAAAGGACAAGGAGTCTATTGCTTATTGTTCTGTGCTGACACTGCCATGGACTATTTCTCCTTTGCCGTGCACCTCTGTTATGCTGCCCTTCCTTGGAGTCAGCTAAATATGAACTGAAACATCTACACATTGTGAACTGAAATAAACCTCTCTTTTTCAACTGATAGGTTTTTGGTGTTTTTTCCCACTAATGAGAAAGTTATTAAGACAGCAATAGAAAGCATACTACTGACACACACACAAATACATGATAGATCTCAAAATATTTATGCCAATTGAAAAATATCAGACTAAAAAAGAAGCAGACACTTCACAATTCCACTTATATAAGCTGAAGCAAAATGCTATCTAGTCAAATAGTGACATAAACAAATCCATGATTGCCTGGGGGACAAGAAAACTTTTGCAGGTAGTTAACTGTTAGTGGTTTGTGTCAAAAGCCATAAAAATAGTTATGCCTCAGGAACACAGAGTCTTTAACATTTTAGTCTCACTCATGCGAGTAAAGTCTGATGAGCATAGTGTTTCTCAAATTCTATAAAGAACATCTATTTTGCATCTTCCCTAGTAGATTTCAGGAACTGCTGTCTAAGGTGCTAATCTTCAATCACTAAGGAGTTCCTAAAGCCATATTTTTTTTAATCAATGTTCATCATCCCAATAGTCTTCTCAGGGCCCCCAGAACCTCTTTGTTCCTCAGACTGTAGATGAATGGGTTCAGAAGAGGTGTGATGATGTTGTAGAAAACTGCCACCACCTTGTCCTGGGCAGGGTCACCTAAGGAGTGTGGCCGAGTGTAGGTGGAGAGACCGGTTATGTAGAAGAGGCTCGCCACAGCCAGGTGGGAGGAACACGTGGAAAGAGCTTTGGTCCATCCTGTGCCTGAGCGCATCTGGAACACGACAGTGAGCACTTGAGCATAGGAAGCTAGGATGGCCAGGAATGGCAGCAGCAGGAGAATAAGTCCACTCAGGAGGATGGTGTGCTCATACTGGAAGGTGTCCTGACATACCAATGGCAGAAGAGAAGGAATTTCACAGAAAAAGTGGTTAATGAACAGAGACCCACAGAAGGTAAGTTGAAAAAAATACAGTGTGTGTATTAAGGAGTTGACAGCACCACTGGACCATGCACATATGATCAGGGAGCAGCAGATCTTCTTGCTCATGAGGACAGGATAGCGTAAAGGATGGCAGATGGCTACATAACGATCATATGACATGAAGCCCAGGAGAACAGCTTCACATCCCCCAAGGCTCAGGAACACAAATGTCTGAATCTCACAACCCAAAAATGTAATGGTCTTGGTGTTTGTCAGGAAATTTATAGTCATCGTGGGCACAGTGGTGGAGATGTACATCATGTCGATGAGGGAGAGCTGGCTGAGCAGGAAGTACATGGAGGAGTGGAGACTGCTGTCTACTCGGATGAGGTGGACCAGGGTGATGTTCCCCAGCACAGCCACCAAGAAGAGGATGACAATGGCAGCAAAGAGAAAAGCATTCATTTTGCCATATTGGAAAAGACCAGCCAGCGTAAAATCTGTCCCAGAACTTTGATTTCCTGTTTCCATGGCTTAAAATTTTCAAAGGAGAGAATAAAGGAAACATCCATAGAATAATGTAATTATTTTTTAAAAGAAAAAAGGAAAGCAATTATATGTAAATGGTGTTTCTGGAATCAATTTAGTGAAAATATAATTTTGTCCTATTAGGTATAATAAACATGACTATATTGGTGTATAGCTGTTTGTACTTGTTTTTGAATTTTCACTGGTGATTGATATACAATAGCTGTTTGTATTAATTGGATAACTGTAATGTTTAAACCCATGTATTTGGCATGGAAATATCCAAAGAAAAAAGCACTGTCCTTACCATTTTTTAACTGTAGGAAATTCACTCATTTTTTTTAACCTTTGAATGTTCCAACTCCTCTTTTGAAATCTCATAAATTACAAATGACAAAATGAAAATAAAGATATTTACTGAAAGCAGAATCAAAATATAAAATAAATTTGTCAGGATTCTGACGATGTTTTTGCAAAAATTACACTCTCCACTTCTGCATATTTTAGGGTGGTGGATTAAATATTTGTTCACTAATGTCAATGTTCTACTAAGTTCTTTTCTATAAGTGACATTTTGTCAAGGAAGAGTTCCTGAATAATAGTACAATTTTAGTCTTCACTTACTCTTTGCTTTACTTTTTTTGATTATAAACCAGAATAAAATCTACAGCATTGTTTAACGCAATATTATAACCATTGTGAAATATGAGTTGATACACATCGTTTTTGTTATAAAAATAGATAAAATTTCACCATTGTGATCAAATATTCACAAAGATACCGATGAACTTGAAATGCATCATCCAAATTTAGCTTAGCATTAATGAATGTTTGACTGAAGTAGGCTATAAAAGTTGTTTAATTCAAAGGTAAGTACTGAAATTTTTTCTTTGTTTCTCATATAAATTTGAGGGTTTATACATTTTTCAGTGTAAGTAATGTCTTGTTAATTATAGGCTCATTGTGCTGAAAATACATGAAGATGTGGTTTGAAACATTATTATTCACTCTCAGGATTTACTGGGTCTCAGCTGCCCAAACAGCACAGTGGTATTTTGTCAATTTCAAAAGACTATCTCGTTACTGTATTTTGGCTGAAACCTTCATTCATCTAAAGTATTTATAACTGGATGGAAAATCTTGCTTAAGATATTCAGCAGTTTAATAATATATGTTTTACACAAGTGATGTTCTTTGTTTTTGTAGTAATCCGAAATACTTTTCATTACTAACAAGAAACATGCAATACAAGAAATATTTCATATGATAATAAAATAGTTTATATTGCAAAAATATTTGCAATAACTAATGTTTCATATCATCAACCATATAAGATAAATATCACTAGATGTTAGGTCTCAATTAAAATCCATGAAAAATCAGTCTATATTTCAAAATTATATTTATTCCAATTATAAAATTATTTTAATAAGAATATGGGAAAAACAGACTGAACTGAAGAGTTAACATTGTTTAAAAGAGTAACAGAAAAGAAATGCAAGATTTCATAGAGGCTAATGAATACAACATGGGAAAAACTGGCCAAGAAAAGGACAGGAATAGGTTACAGTTAAATGGAAATTACATAATAAACTTAACTACAATATCAAAATATGTATTACATAAGATACTTTATTATTCTACTAAGCTAATTGGTTCAAAATAGAAATAAAATCTACAATATTTTCTAACTATTGCAGTAATTATTACAACATTACAGAAATATTCTTTAAATTTGTTAGTATTTCCTCCCCTAAAAAAAGTCATGCACAAAAATGAATTTTAGGACATGTCCAAAGGAGATTTTAAAAGTAACTGAGAAAATTATTCAATTCATTAAATATGAATACATTACAAAATGAAGGAAATAAAACAGTTGACTAACTTGAAAAGACAGTGAATTTGTCACAATGAAAATAAAATAAGAAGGTTATAGTATGCTAATTACCAGACCGAATCCAAGTAGTTACTAATTAAAGAATAATCTTAATGATGTTCCAAAATATAATTACACCGAGAATGTAGTCAAACAGGCACTAATATACCTGTGTTATTGCTTGGGACATTTTCTTTTAATTTTAGAAATGAAGCAAACAAACAAAAAAAAGAATAAAAACAATGATACAGAATTTCAAAACAAAATAATAAAATTTCTAATGATTGCTCATGAGTGCTTATCATTTTCCTACCTTTTGGACAGAGAGCTTGATCACATTTTCTTGAGAATCCTTTAAATATGAAATATATCATGAGCGCAAATCTAGCAAACATGACACCCTTTCAAAGAACAGTTTGAAATGATGAAAACCTCCTCAGAAAAGAGAAAACATTTTAGAAATGATGAACCTCAGGAGGTAATGTCACATATTAAAAGGTGCCCTAAAAACTAGGCTTTTATGGATTTCATATGCAAAACAAATAACACATATATGTAATTATAATGCCTATTAAACGTTGCTCAGTAAAAATTGTTGGATGTTTGAGAACATAAATAAATAAGCATGGTGGCATTTCTCATTGTGTAATGCCTTTGCTGGGGTTACTGAGTACACCGAATGTTTCACTAACCATATAGAGGAGCAAGGGCCTCTGTGCCGTTTACTGCAGGCAGATAACACACAGGGCTGGACAGGGGTTTTATCTTCCTAAAGTGAGTTTTCCTATAATTTCTCCTGCTGCTCTAACCATCTGGACACAAGTCAGCTTCTGGCAGTGCCAGGCTGAGAAGCTCTTTCCATCCAGCCTGGAGTCACTGATCACCAGAAGGATTGTCACACTCAAGTCCCCACAAGCTTACATGACATGTATAGAAATATTTAACACTTTTAAGTGCCGTGAGACTGAGGAAGATATATTTGTCCTTCTCTTTATTTGATTAGAGTAAGGACAGAACTCTTCTTCTGGAAGCTGGATGGGAGGCTGACCGAAGCAAGGTTTCTCCACCTGTGACTCCAAATCACAATCCCTACCAATCATAGCAACTCTGGGCACAGTAAAACTCAACCCGTAAGGTTCATTCTTCTCTACAGGAAATCCTGAACAAGAGGACCACATAAATCAATGTAAAAGCACTGTACTGAGCATGACATATTCACCAGCATATTAAACACACAGAATTCCAATCCAAAAATAAAAATAATTCCACTCAATTAGGTAATGGAGTAGACTCTTAGTCTGAGTTAAATGAATAATACCAATATCTGTTGAAACTGAGTTATAAACCAAACTCAGATATTTAGCAGAGAGAAAAGCAGCTTTACTGATTCTACAGACAGAGTGTCCGTCGCCGTCTCCTCAGTCCCAGGTCCCCGGCCGGTAAGGGGGAGAAAGAGAAAACAGACACGGACACCGGAGCGACAGAACGCACGCCTCAAACACAGAGTGAATGTGAGCACAAACCTTTACTGGAGCTGAACTTGCGTTTTCTGTTACAGTTGCGCGTGAAGCTGGATGCCTCACGGGGGACAACCTCTA
>RJWM01042906.1:0-14088 GCA_004363535.1 Dasyprocta punctata
TTTTTTTGCGGCACCGGGCATTGAACTCACAACCTCGTGCCTGCCAGAGCAGGCGCTTAAGGCACTGAGCCAAACTCCCGGCCCTGGTTTTTTTGAGGCAGGGTCGCACTATGTAGCCCAGGCCGGGCTTGCACTCGCGTTGTAGCCCAAGCTGGCCTCGAACTCACAACGCTCCGCCTACCTCAGCCTCCCGAGTGGGAAAATGTATTTTTAAAAATGTACTACAATCTGGGGAAACTTTCTTAACATATCAGACAAAGAATTAATGATGAGAGGAAACACTTTTAAATGGAATTATTACAGCCTGTGTCTAAAAAGTTATCAATATAATATATGTAGGTTTATCATTGGACATAGATTGTGGAAGACATTAAAAGAAACACAATTTTATTTAATTATATGTTTTAAAGTGAAACTAGAACTCCTCCTAAACCTAATAAGTAGATTTATTTTACAAGTATTTACATATGCACTGTCATTTTTACTTTAACTTGACATCCTATATCAACACTGTAACATTACACTGTAATTTTTTTATATTTTATTTTATTTTATATATTTTTTATTTAGGTGAAGAAAAAAAGACATATATAACAAAGACAACAAGCAAAAGAGAAAAACAAATGAGTAGAGTAAATGCACAACAGTAACATTGCAGGTTTACAAAACCGGATGATACAAACTTGACAATGGTTGCAATATTGCATATCGTTATCTTTAAAATGGTTACTTACATTAACAGATATAGACACGTAAAATTGACCTAATTATATGAGTATAAATTGTTCTTTCTCAATAATGAATACATTCAGCGGTGTGTTCATTTTAGTTATCTTACATATACATATATACAGGTTTGTATCTTTTCCTGTTTCCTTTTCTTTTTCCGCATTTTCCTTGCCCAATTACTTTTCTCTTTCAGCTGTTTTTAACCGTTACATAGTACTTATTATAGATTTTGGATCACATATACTTTTCCGTTTCTTACACTAGGGAGAAAATACGGTATTTACACATGTGGGTTTAATTTATCTGACTTATGAGTATGGTCTCAAGTCGTGACCATTTACTTACAAAAGTCTCAATAAAATCTTTCTTAACAGCTGAGTAGTACTCCATTGTATAAAAATACCACATCTTTTTTATCCATTCTTTGATTGATGGGCACTTGGGTTGTTTCCAAGATCTGGCTATTACAAATTGGGTTGCTATAAACATGGGTGCACAGATATCACTGTGATATGATGTTTTCACTTCTGGGAAAATGCACAGAAGAGGGATAGGTGGTTTGAATGGGATCTCTAATCCTAGCTTCTTGAGGAATCTCCACACTGATATCCACAGTGGTGGCACCAGTCTACACTCCCAGCAACAGTGGAGAAGAATTCCTTTTTCCCCACAGCCCCTCCAGCATTTGTTGTTGGTTGATTTTTTAATCTTGGCCATTCTTTCTGGTGAGATGGAATCTCAGCGTTGTTTTAATTTGCATTTCCCAAATGACCATTGATGTTTAACATTTTTTCATACATTTATTTGCCATTTGTATTTCTTTCTCTGAGAAGTGTGTATTCATCTCAGATGCCCATTTTTGGATTGGGTCCTTGAATTTTAGGGGCCTGATTTCTTTTAATTCTTTATATGTATTAGATAGAAGTCCTTTGTCTGATGGACAGTGGGCTAAGATATTTTCTCATTTCATGGGTTTTCTTTTCATTCTGTTGGAGATTTCCTTTGACATGAAAAAACTTTTTAGTAAGATGAGATCCCAGTTGTTGATTCTGGGAAGTGTTTATCGTGCAATATGATTTTTGCTCATGAACTCTGTGCCTACTCCTATGTCACCGAGATTTTTATCTACTCTGTCTTCTAGTAAGTTTAGTGCCTCTGTTTTTATATTCAGATCCTTGAAGCATTTTGACTTTATTTCAGTGCACGGTGATAGGCATGGATCTAGTTTTATTTTACAGCATATAGAAAGCCAGTTTTTCCAGCACCATTTGTTAAAGAGGCTTTCTTCCAATGTACATGGTTGGCCCTGTTGTCAAAGATGAGGTGGCTAACTGTGTTTGTATTAGTGGCTGTATCTTCTAATCTATTCTATTGATCTTCAGGTCTGTTTTGATTCCAGTACCATGCTGATTTTATCACAGTAGCTTTGTAGCATAGTTTCAAGTCGGGGATAGTGATGCCTCCTGCCTTCCCTTTGTTGCCAGAATTGCCTTTGCTATTCTAGGTCTTTTTTGGTTCCAGATGAATTTCAGGAATGCTTTCTCTAGCTCTGTGAGGTAGGCAAGTGGTATTTTGATTAGCATTGCATTGAATCTGTATAATACTTTTAGGAGAATGGCCATTTTCACGATGTTTGTCCTTCCTATCCATGAACAGGGAATATCTTTCCATTTTCTGAAATCTTCTTCGATTTTCTTCTTTAGAGTAATGAGTTTTCACTGTATAGATCTTTTACTTCCTTTGTTAGATTGATTCCTAAGTATTTCATTTTTTTTGGATGTTATGGTGAGGGGTGTGGTTTCCCTTATTTCTCTCTCAGTGATTTTGTTGCTTGTGTACAGGAATTCTATTGATTTTTGAGGGCTCACCTTGTATCCAGCTACATTACTAAATTTGGTTATTACTCCTAGAAGTCTTCTAATGGATTTTTGGGGATCTTCTATGTAGAGTATTATATCGTCTGCAAATAATGATAATTGCACTACTTCCTTTCCTATCCTTATTTCCTTTATTTCTTTCTTTTGTCTAATTGCTCTAGCTAATATTTCCAGAACTATATTGAATTGGAGTGGTGATAATGGACATCCTTGTCTTGTTTCTGATTTTATGTTGAAAGTTTTCAGTTTTTCTCCATTTAGTAAGATATTGGCTGTTGGTTTATGATATATAGCTTTTATCAGGTTGAGGTACAGACCATCTATTCTGATTTTCTGTAGGGTTTTGATCATGAATGGGTGTTGGATTTTGTCAAAAGCTTTTTCTGCATCTATTGAGATGATCATGTGTTTCTTGTCCTTGGCCCTTTTCATATGGTGTATTACATGTATTGATTTCCATATGTTGAACCATTCCTGCATTCCTGGGATGAACCCCACTTGATCGTGGTGTATAATCTTTCTGATAACTTGCTGTATTCTATTTGCCAAAATTTTATTGAGGATTTTTACATCTATGTTCATTAGGGAGATTGGCCTGTAATTTTCTTTTTTGGTTGGGTCTTTCTCTGGCTTTGGTATTAGAGTAATACTTGTTTCCAGGAATGAGTTAGGGAGATTTGCTTCCCTTTCGATTTCATTGAAGAGTTTGAGGAGTGTTGGCATTAAATCTTCCCTAAATTTCTTGTAGAATTCAGATGTGAATCCATCAGGGCCCAGGCTTTTCTTTGATGGTAGGGTCTTAATTATATTTTCAATTTCATTAGCTGAAAATGGGTTATTCAGCAGCTTTACGACTTCTTGATTCAGCTCTGGTAATTCATAGGTTTCTAGGAATCTGTCCATTTCTTCTCTGTTATCGAATCTATGTGAGTAAAGGTTTTCGAAGTAGGTGTTGATGATCTTCTGTATTTGCACCGGGTCTGTAGTGATTTCACCCTTTTCATTTCTTATTGCATGAATCTGAGCTTTTTGTTTCCTCTTCTTGATAAGGTTGGCTAGGGGTTTGTCAATTTTATTTACTCTTTCAAAGAACCAACTCTTCGATTCATTCTTTGTATTGTTTTCTTAGTTTCAATTGCATCAATTTCTGCTCTAATGTTAATAATTTCCTCCCTTCTTTGGGCTTTGGATTTGGCTTGCTCTTCTTTTTCAAGAAGTTTGAGGTGCAGCATTAGGTTGTTTATGTGTGTTCTTTCCATTTTTCTGATATGAAAGTTTAGTGCTATAAATTTCCCTCTGAGGACTGCTTTCATTGTGTCCCACAGATTCCAGTAATTTGTATTTGCATTTTCATTCAATTGTAGATATTGTTTCATTTCTTCTTTTACTTCTTCTGTGACCCACTGGTTATTTAGGAGCGTATTATTTAATTTCATTGTGTTTATGCCGTTATTCTACGTTTTTTTGTCATTCATTTCCAATTTTGCTGTGCTGTGGTCAGATAATATGCATGGAATTATTTCAGTTCATTTGCATTTACTTAAACATGTTTTGTGGACTAGTATATGATGTATTTTAGAGAATGACCCATGTGCAGCTCAGAAGAATGTGTATTCTGATGTTGATGGGTGGAATACTCAGTATACATCTACTAGGTCCATTTGTTCACAAGCTTGATTCAGTTCTGCTATTTCTTTGCTGCTTTTTTGTTTGGTTGACCTATCTCTCTGTGACAATGGGGTGTTAAGGTTCCCTGTTATAACTGTATTATTGTTCATTTGGTTTATCATGTCTATTAAGAATTGTCTTACACACTCCGGGGTACTCAGCCTAATTCCCTGGGACCGGGAGGCCTTGGCCACCACCCAGTTAAGGCAAAGGCTCCACTTGCAGGCCCTGGGAGGCCACCCTCCCTTGCTGTGCACAGGACCCACCTTGACCAGGTCCCGCGATTCAGCATGATCCAAGAGTCAGTGCAACCCTCAGGGGAATGCCCAGACATCCTCACAGAACACACAGGTAGGCAGCTCAGCCCAGATCAGCCCAGGACCCCAGAGCTGCTCAGTGGGGACTGACCAACATAGCTGCAGAGACTTGGAGAGCTTTGGCTCTCCCCACCATGGTGCAGAGCGTGCGTGAGCTCCATACTTCAGTGGAACAGCTTGTTCGTGCACCATCCCAGAGCTCACTGACCCCCACCCAGCTGGGTTGCTCCCAGCACTATAGGCCTGGGACTTGCCCAGGCTTGCCATGCCACAGCTGTCGCTCTGAACTTGCAGACAGTCCTAGGGCCCAGGTGGTCACTCTGGGGTACTCTACCTGGCTCCCTGGGACTGGGAGGCCTTGGCCCCCACCCAGTTAAGGCAGAGGATCCACCCACACGACCCATGAGACCACCCTCCCTTGCTGAACACAGGATCCAGCTCAACGGGGTCCTGTGCTTCAGCATGACCCAAGAATCAGCACAACCCTCAGGGGCACACACGGTCAGACTCACAGGACACAGAGTCCCATAGGTTCTAAAAGAAAATGAGAAAACGGAAGGCCAAGAGGAAGTCTCAGTCCCCCATGCCAAAAAGAACAAACCCAAAAGACACTGAAATGGAAGACAGTGGAAGTCACACAAATGGACTTTCTGAAATGATAGAAAATGCAATAAAGAAACAGCTTGATGAAGCTATAGAGAAATTCAAATCACAAATATTCTCTCAGTTAAAAAATGAAATGAGAATCATTATTAAAGAAATGTGTGCAAAAATAAAACATGTGTGGCACCAAGTTAGCCACTGAAAACAGTGTGAGGGCAGATAAACCTCATCACTGTAAAATGGAAAAATTTGGAGAGTAATTTATTATTTATCATCAAAAAGAAAGGACTGATGGTTGGATAACATGATGATGACACTGCACTAACTGCCTCTAAAGCAGGAATCTTCTTGTATGTAGAAAGGGAATAAAGAGTGAAAAAGTTGTTTGCGCAGTAGAAGAAAGCAAAGCAACTCACCAGCAAAAGAATATTTTGAGTTGCTTTGATTTCTGCAGATGTCTGTGAAGAGGGTCTATGGACATGCTTGGCTCTCCTGTGGTGCCTACAGAGGAGACTCACCATGTAGAGGCTGGTGCAGAGCATGAGGGTCAAAAACACAAAATCATAGGCCAATATGACGCTTATAAAAGGCCCTGGAAGCTTAGATGTCAGCTGTCTAGTTTGGCAATATGCATGAGAATACCCAAAACCAACAAGAGAAAAATTGCCAATTGCTCTTACTCCCTCAATAACAGGGACATAAATAAGCAAGTTGCTGATCCAGAAGGTAAGTAAAGAAGGTATAATCATTACAGAGAGTTTAGATTTGAGCTGTGCCCACTTAGAATTAATGGGACTGATAGTGATGGCCTGAAATATACTCATAAGTGAGGTAGTACCCATGGAAACACCTCGGGTAACTCTGTATGTATACAAAACTACCTTACAACCAGCATCATCCAAAAAGTGTCTTACTCCAAAGGATGCCTTGATGTATGGCAGAAGTGTGACTATGATAGTCAAATTATTGACCACTGTCAAGTGAATCATAATGGAATCTATGGGCCTCGTAAGATTAGGTTGAGTTAAGAAGGTATACATAAATGCCACAAAAAGTGATGAGTTTGCCAGGACACCAATAGAGACCTGAGATATGAGGAAAAAGCCAAAAAATACTGCATTGGGAAACATTTTAAAAATGATATTTTGATAGTTGAATTAGATGAGGCAAGCCTAAAATGCAAACTGAGATGTTTCATCAAATTTGTGAAAAAAATTCTGCTTGTCCAAAATAAAGAGATGGAAAGAAACAAGGAAGTAGAGCTCATGCACCTTGGAGGGAAATTAGTGGAAAGGTATTTAGGGAAGAAGGGAGAATGAAAATAAGATTGATCAAGGCTATGCCAGTGTACCAAGAGGAAAGTAATTGTTACATATAGCAAATATATACCAAAAATGAAGAATAACAAAATGGTGTTTATGGGGGATTATATACAAGAATGGTTCAGGATTTGAGGAGACAGTGATATATCCAATTTCACATGTGGACGTGGCTCTATTAGTAACTGGATTCCCTGGAATTCTTGAGAATCTTACAGCACAGAACTAGGTATTGTGGACAGAGAAGAATCCGTGGACACACCCTCCACTCTACAATACTGAAAGAAGGGCATGTGGGCCATGAGAAAAGTGAATTTACCTGTTTTGAGGAATTTCTCTTCAGTATGTTGAAATGTATTTCATCTGTAAACTCATTTCAAAATTCTAAGCTCTCCAAAGAGAATTATTTTTCTAACACATGCAAAATAAAATGCATATGTCACCTTTTTTTTCAATTTTGACTAACACCCAAAGTTTCCAACTCAGAAATAAATAAGTACTGATCTAAGAGTGGAGTTCGCCATGGGATACTGTTACCTACCTTCCTAAGCTACAGGCAAACCAGCAATATTTTGAGACATATTTGTTTCTTACAACTTGTTGTATAATTACTGATATGCATGGATTAGAGAAAAAATTGCCTGTGAAATATCCCACAGTGATATATATTCCACAAGGCAACTGACATAAAAAAAATTGGCACTCATACCATGGATGGTAAACTAAGGTTAGCAAGTGTTTAGGTCAACTTTTGATATCAAAAGTTTTAAAATACATATTTTTGTCTGAACATTACATTATGCTTTTGGTAGAAAGAGATTGACTAGATTTTTAAATACAGTCAAAACAGAAACTATACAAATTCTAGTAAGGTTGACGCTGAAATTTCAAAGATCAATATTTCATCTCCCCATTGGAATTTGGATGAATTTTCTTCCGTATCATCCTTTCATTGAACAGGTCTTTCTTCTACATAAAATGTCATCTTCCTTCCACTGTGTGATTCTGAGGAATTTCTATATGCTTCGTTTATATTTAAAACGGTTGGGAAAGTATTCTAAACTAACCATGCAGTATTTTCTGTGATTCACCAGAGCTTTATACTTTCACTTTCACACATACTGTATAATAAATACATTCATGTTATTTAGCGACGTGTATATATATTGAAATTATTTAGTGAACAAGGTGATGTAAATGTGTGATTCCTCCATTTGTTCCTTGTAGAAAATTTGTAATTTGTTATTAGCCGTACCATTGTTTGAATTTGTGAGACCTGTGTAAATGAGGCATTTTTTCAGTTTTTAAAGCACATTTTCTCCTTTTTATGAGATTCAATTGTTTCAGGCTCACATTCATGGTCACTCAGGTTTTGCTAAGAAGTGGCTTTGCATCATCTTCCTGTTGTCAGAAATATTTGATCAGGTATCACCGCTCCTTGCTTCCCATGCATGTCCTCAGCAAACAGAGCTCTTTGACCATTCGTTTTGGAAAGCACTTCATAGTGAATCTGACCACAAGTGAAGAATGAGCAATGCAAAATCTTTCACGGACTTCAAGGTAGGAGGGTATCTTGAGTAGCAGGACAGGAAGACCCCTGCACCTGGAGGCAAAGTAAGGGATGAAAGGGCTAACCCCACAAGAGTAGGCATCGGACCCCAAGACCACGGCACCTTGTATCCCCAGAATGTATGTGGGCTTGCTAAATAATTAAGAGCAAACTAAATAACAGCTAACAAATAGTCCAGGCATTCAAAAAAGTAGAAATCTGTTGACTTCTAATCACTTTGGTTTTCCAAAAAGTTTTTGAATGTGCCAGAATTACCTGGCAGGCAAAATTGTTTTTATGGTCAAAACTCCTGTGTTCATGTCAAACTGTACACCACATGCACTGACATCTTTTTGTTAACTAGTTAGCACAATGAAATCATATTTCCAAATATTAAAGTGTAACTAACCTCAGAGAACAGAAACCAGAAAAACTGGCTCTATAAAATGCATAATCAATTCCATCTTTGTATCTTAGAGTTGTGCATTCCTCTCATGGTATCTTGATGTGTTCTAGTTTATATTCTGCCATAGGAAATTTGCCTTAATTACATGATTTGTTAAATAGTTATTAAATATCTAAGGGAAAAATGATCATGTTATAGCTCTAAGATACTGACCGATTGGGGGAAAGAGAGAGGGAGGAGAGAGTGTTAGAATAATAGCAGGAAAACTATACATTGATGCAAAAATGTAGGATATGGCTTTTTATTCTATGTCTGTCCTATTTTTCATTTTTAACATGATCTAGATATAGCTAAAACTTGGAAATAGCGTACATGTGTGGAAAATGAATGGATAAAATATTTTGTACAGACACATCATAGAAAACTGCTGTGTGTAAGAAAAGATAATCTTGAGCCATTATAAGACATTAATGCACCTTGAGAGCATAATGTTAAGTGAAACAAGAGAAACACATGCCTAACTACTGCATGTTTTACCTAACACGAGAAGCCCCGATTGTAAAAAAAGAGAAAATAAGGATAAAAGAAGAAGGTAGATAGCTATTGATAGCGTTCGCCTGCCCAGGATCTGCCCAGCCATCTTTTCGATGGCGAAATGTTGAATCATCATGGTGCCCAGCTCCTTCTTTCCAGCAATTGCTGTGGCTCCTTCGTTCCATAAACTCTTGCCAAAGCCCGCATGCATGAAAAATAGCCCAATCACCTGCCACTACCTCTTAGGGAAGTTATGTCAGCTTCCCAAATCCCTCCTCTGCATAAGTTTATATAAGCTAGCTCTTCTCCTTTGTCTCCAGAGAGGAATCACAAAGTTCCTTCTGTGCTGACTCCCTCCCTGCCTGCATTAAACCTTTTCTGCCATGTTGCCTCCCTCCTCTGAATTTCTGAGCTGTTTCAGGTTGAGTATTCCAAGGTTTTACTCAATCAGCTATTTCTCAAATACAAAGTGGGTTAAGATATTAGGGGAGGGTCAGGGATTTAGTTCAGTGTGTAAGCTACTGCCTGAGAAGTAAAGGTCATGAGTTCCATCCCCACTACCAAAAAAAATAGATATTAGGGAAATAGAGAGGTAGAGAATATAAATGGAATTCAACTGTGCTGTGTACCTGTATAAATCCATAGAAGAAATGCAAACATAAGGTAAAAACTGAATTTAAAACAATAAAAAATGTAGGAAAGATAAGACAGATAAAACTCTTTAGCAAGAATAAGCAAGACAAAAGAGGTAAAAGTAAACTAAGTAAAATCACTAATAAGGAGGAGACAGTAGTCACTTTGGCAGCATAGATATAAAACTGAAACTACACAGAGAAGATTACCATGGCCAGTGCACAGAATGACAGGCAAACTCATCAAGTGTTCTAAATTTTTCAAGTCAAACATATCTTAGAGTAAAGTATTTTATGCCCTAAAAGATAATAAGCTACAACCAAAATTGATTTACCCCCAGAAATTATCTTTATCAGTCCCGGAAGAAAAAAGATACTTTCATGACAAAGAACAAATGAATAAATTCATGACAACCAACCAGCTGTCCAAAATGCAATGAGATATTTTACAAAGAGGTGAGGAGGCCCACAGTTCAAAGAACACCAAGAGAAAGAAACCACGAGACAGGGCAAGCAATTAAAGCAGGGAAAGACATGGTACCAATGGCAGGAAAATAATATGACAAAGATAAGGCAAAGCATATAAGTTATAATCGTCAATGTAAAAGTTCTCAATTTAATCATCAAAAGAAACAGATTTGCAGAATAGATCAGGAAGCATCATCCAACAATGTGCTGCATACAACAAACAAAATTAACTCAAACAGATATGCAGAGACTGAAAGTGCAAGGATGGAAAACAAAAATCCATGGGAAAAGAAACTAAAAAATAATAGTTTAACTATTTCATTTGCATACAATGTGAACTTCAAACAAGGTGGATCAAAGGAGACAAACAAGGTCACTGCATGCTTGTTAAGGGAAAACTCCAGGAGAAGATATAGCAGTCTTAAATATGTACCAACTGCCAGGACACCCCATTACATTAAACAAATATTATGGGACCTGAAAAATCAAATAACAACTGACATCATTGTTATGGGGGACATTTGCAACCTACTGTCACAATACACAGATCAACTAAAAAAATACCCACAATGAAATATCAGAACTAAAGCAAAACTCTGAACAAATGGACAGACTACATGTCCACTGAGTGTTCCACACAAAAATATCAGAATGTACATTTTCCTCACTCGAACATGGGAAATTCTCTTAAATATACCACACAGTACCCCATAGAATATACTTAAGCAAATGCAAAGAAATGGAAATTTTCCCGTGCATATTACAGAGCATACTGCAGTGAAATTGGAGAACTTCAGCAAAAGAAACCACAAAAACTTCATAAGCAACTGCAAATATAATAACACCCTTCTGAAAAACTAATGTGTCATAGATGACATTAAACAAGCAATTAAACACTATATGCAATTAAATGATAAGTCTACTAAAACAGACAGGAACTTATGGGATGCAATGTGAGCCGTCCCAATAGAGAAATGAACAGCAGTAAATTCTCACATCTGAGAAACTAAACCAGCTGAAATAAACTTCCTAATACTGAAACTCAACCTTCTAGAGAAAGAAGAACAAAACAAATGGAAAGTTTGTATGAGAGAGAAAATTATAAAAATTAGAGCAGAAATTAATGCAATTGAGACTAAGAAAACAATAGAAACAATAAGTTGAAGAGTTGGTCTTTGAAAGACAAAAGGATTGATAAACCCTTCAACAATTTTGTAAAAAAGAGGAAAGAAAAGACTGACATTCATACAGTTAGGGATGAAAAGCATGAAATCACAATGGATCCTGCAGAAATCCAGAAAATAGTAAGTATTTTAACCATTAATACATGCTGATTGAGCTATTCAAAATAAAGAGAATAATATAAGCAAAATCATACAATATTGCACATGTAACTTTTTATATGGAAACAAATGGATTTTTCAAATAATAACAATACATTTATAGGTTAATGTACATCCAAGGAAGTGTGGTAGGATGGAAAAAGTACTCAATAGAGAACAACGACAGATTTGGAAAACTACCACATGTATATTAATACTAAAAGAATTGAAAGAGTGAAAATAATAAATCATAGAAGAGAAATGGTATCAATAAAGTTAAGAAAGAAGAATTTATAGGAACATTAACAATGAAAGAAATATTAGAAAGGTAAATCTGAAACACAAGTAAAGTCCACTCATCTATGGCCTGGGAAAAGGGAATGCTGAAGACATCCTTGTATCTCTCTCTCACCCTAAATGCTCAGTGTGTTGGATCCTCACTCAGAGCAGCTGGCTTCCCTGGGCCAGAGAGTCTCCTGGAAAGGCTGCATGTGAGCACCAGTGGCTGTATCAGGGTTGGAGTGACAAGCTGCCTCCTCCCAGTGGACCTCAATCATCTGTTACCCACTGCCTCAGTGACCTTGCTTACTGCTCCATTTTGATGCACCCAGAGGAGAAATAAATCACCCCCAGATGCAAACTGAATCTTCTGATGACTGTGTAAGGGTGACAACATAAGAGTTCCAAGTCTCAGTTGGAGGACACGCATTTTCCAAGGTGGAGTGACATCAAAAAGTAAACTTTATGATGTAGAAAGTTGTTGAAAGTTTTCACACAGCAGACGGAAATTTCCACATTCCTGGCATCAGCCTAACCATGAGACCTGACCCTAGTGAATACACTGGAGATGCTTCTCCCCTGGAGATGATCATGCCTCCTGCACTCATAGTGCGTTTTATTTACATTTCTCTTCTACCAACCCAAACACAATGTAGTTCAGTAAAGAGATCCATCAGAGTGTTGATGCCCTCCGTTTGCTGTGGAACTAATTTTTCATTTCTAAATGGCTTGACACAATATAGAGATTGAAATAGCTAAGAAATAACCTTTTATACACTTTCCATTAAGATTAATTGACAGAGTATTGACAATACCTCTGAACACCCAAAATATGCACTTCTAAAATTAAGATATGTAAGCCTATCCCTTAGGATCAAGCATTTCTGAATGCTTCATGTATGATAACGTTTTCTTTTAAAACCCTATGTAAATTTTCTGAAAAGTTAATGTCAAATCATTTTAATTTTAATTAATATTTTTTTCATATACATGTAGTAAAGGCATATATTTCAGTACACATATGCAAAATATTCTGATCAGATAAGTATAATAGGTACAAATATCACCTCATACATTTTCCATTGTGTTTTGCTAGGATATTTAGAAAACTCCCGAAAATGCATCTGGTAATACAAATTTAACTCTATTCTACCATATTTTTCCTGCTGGCCTAAAGAACATAGAAGTGGTACTTCCTATCATATAGCACCACAGCACCATTGAGCCATAACACTCCTGCCTCCCTGCATTCCAAGATCCTTGTAAACAATGCTGCACTTTCCACTTGTATGAAATCGACTTTAAGAAAATAAATATGTTTGAACATATAGCATTTAATTTTTTTCTTTGAGAAATCTCACCTTCATAAAATACTTTTTAGAGCATTTTTATTGTATTTTAGTATTTTTAAAATTATGTTTGAATGTTTAAGTATTCTCATCAAGTTTAAACATTAAGTTTGAATAATATATTTTTATACTTAAGTGAGGTCAGTTTTGAAGATGTAGATGATATAGTTTTTCCTCTTCTATTCCCATATTTTATGAATATGCCAGGAATTTTTTCCCTCTTCATTTGATGGTATTGAGTTATTCCTCTCATTTGATATGTCCTGAAAATTCCCAACAAAGAATCATCCATGAGTATTAAAGCACAGTGACTTTTATTTTTCCACAAAACAGTGAGTCTCTTTTAGTGTTAAGATGTGGGTATCTTTAGTTTTATTTTACAAGAAATGAAGAACACATTTTTATAAAAAAGAAGTACTACACGAGTTTTCATAATACTTACTTTAAAATATGAGGGAAAATAGATTCCAAGACTTGGTAGTTTGTTCAATGTAATGTAGTTTTCGTGAAAAATAGTTTATTACTAGTCACTGAATTTTGTTAGTTGGTTCACTTTCCTTTGAAGTTCGTGTTCGGATAAAATATATTATTAAATTTTGCCTATTTCAATTCTCATTTAATTATAGTTGAACAGATGTTAAATACTGTATGGCATATTTAAATAGTATCTTCCCATCATATCTTACCTGAGGTGGTATATTTAAAACTTACAGTTTATATATACATAGTATGTTGTGTGTATGCAAAAAGGAATTTAGAACACAATCTGTGCTTCAATCTAAAATTGTACTTTCCATGATAAGTCAGGTTAACCCTCAGAAAAACAGCGTAGATGGTCTATCAGCACACCAAAAGGTTGTAAACTTCTCACAACTTCACTCAATTTCCCATTACACTCCCCTCCCACTTAGTAAATTCTTCCAATCCCACATATAGTCTGTCAACCCTGCTATACACATGCTGTCTACCACAGTTATAAAAATATTATCAATGAAGTTTGATCTCCTCACCTTCATTTATCACCTCTTCTTTCTCC
>RJWM01042907.1:0-14087 GCA_004363535.1 Dasyprocta punctata
CACAGCCCATCTGGATCCCCTGCCGAGACATCAAACCCACCACGCAGGACCGACGACCCGCCGATCCGCCAAGTGATGGCTAAGTATCGCCCTTCCCCCCCTTTTCTCCTGTTCTTAAGCCTTCTCGCCTCATGGCCTTACTGCTGCCCGAGTGCTGAAGTCTGGGCAGCCATACATCATCCCCCCGGGTTCCTATTTCTCACTCCTGATTCACCCACAGCTCCAGTTCTGTTCTCCTCCAATTGCTCTACCCGTCTCCCTTGCAATCCTCAATCCACCCACACTGAGCCACTTACAGTCAATCTAACCATCCCTCCCAGTGTCCTCCACTTCCAGGTTCTCACCAACCACACAGAAAACTGCACCGCTACCCTCTGTCTCCTCTGCAATACCTGGGGAGACCATAATACCACCACAACAACCACAAATGTTGGTATTAACCCTAACAACAAAACAAACCACTTCGCCCTTGCTATCACTAGCTTCACCCGTCGCCCCCAACACAAAGAACTCACTAAACATCACCTCTTACGGTCACCCCTCTCTTCCCCCCTGCACCCTTAAACGACGCTTACCCAAAACTCTCACGTGGGAGCGCTGCAACCCCACCACATACGGCTTCAACCTCTCTGGAGCTGTCTTTTGGGACCCTACATTCAAATGCCATAACACCTCTCACATACCCGAACCCATTTGGACTTCTAGTGACCATACACCTTCACTTGTCTCTAAACCATTATGCCTTCCGGCAGGACCATGCCTAGACCTCCTCCCCCTTCTCCTCATGGGCAATTCTACTCTCCATAACGGCACAGTCTCTAAGCCTAACATAAATCTTAACGGTCACAGTGGAGGGTCATCCGACTATAAGTACTACTTCATTAAAAGCCACAACATAACCGTTTCTTCCACGGCCTGTGTCCAGCCACCATACCTATTCCTTCTTGTTCAACAGCCTCATGAGTGCTATAACTTCACCTGCTATCTCTCCAACTGTTGGAATGGTTCCATCCCACATGCCTTTCTTATTATCAGACCTCCTATGATTTGGACCCCCTTCCGAGCAGAGACCTGGACCGGACCTGCCTACCAAACCTACCAACTCTCCCAGATCCATGATGTCAAACGCGACTTTGGACTGACCGCAGCCCTCATTGCCTTGTTTGTCGGAGTCGCAGCAGCCTCAACGGCCGCGGCTGTGGCTCTTACTCAAACAACCCTCACAGCAGCGGCCTTCAATAACCTCACGCAGGCCACAGCCGTGGCCCTCCAGCACCAACAAGATCTTCATGCCCTCCATCACAGCGCCATCCTCAATCTACAACAACAGATCGACATCATCGCCACCAACTAGAAAGACTTTGGACTGTAGCCGCCGCCTCCTGCAACCAAGGTCTACCCCTCCATGCTATCTGTGTTACCCATGTACCCGTAAATGACACCCTGCGCCTCCCCCTGCGCGCCTGGCTTTTCCAAACCTATAACCAGTCCTATTTCAACATTACTAACCTTTTTACCCAAGACATCGACACCATACAATCCATAAAGGTCCCCGTCCTAACCAACGCCTTTCTCTCTGGTATCCTTAACCTTTTTAAACCCACCTCCTGGACCCTCTATGCTGCCATAGGAATCGGAGCCTGCCTTATCCTTTACCTCATCCGAGCCTCACACACCCGGTTCCAAGCCCTACATACCCAACAACAAAGACACCAACAAACACAAATACTCTTAGCCACCCTGCTCACCCAGGGCCCCCTACCACAAGAGCACAAAGATGCTCTTTGGGCTATGATTACACAACCATAAACCCGAGGAGATTCCACTGACGGGCAACTTGGGATCTTGCGCTCCCTGCTTATCACCTAAGACAGGCACCTGACCATGCTGTCATGCAGCCAGAGATGGGTAAGACTAAGCAAAGCCAAGAAAACACCACGACCTAAGACAGGAACTCCTTCCAAGTCATCACCATACTGGAGCCCAGCCTCACAAGAGCCACCTAAGACAGGGCACCATCCAAGGTTCCGGCGCCAAACCAGCTGATGGCTGACCCACTGATGGGTAAGGCCTTGCCTTCAATTCTGCTCCATAGCCATATGGGTGATGCTTCTTACAAAAGAAAAAGGGGGAATTGTGGCACCAGTCTCTATATAACCACTCTGTACATACTCATGCAGCCCTTACAGACCTAAATCTGCAGTCTCCCTAGATACTGCCAGCTTCTTCTCCCTTATTGGCCCTCACTCCCTATTGGCCCACACTCAGTATATAGCCTGCTGTACTTCCGCAATAAAACGGATCTGTGCCATCAGCCTGGTCTCTGCGTCATCAGCGCGTCGGTCCTACCTGCTGTGAGGCCCGAGCCGCATCACTCCCTTACTATTTTTATCTTTCTCTTACGGTCCTCTCCCTGGAACAGTACTATGTGTCTCTTTCCAAAAGCCTTTGTGCTGCAACATTTGGGATCTGCCTTAAAATTCAATACCTCTACCAGCAGTAAAAGACCTGTGCTGTGATCAATCACCCTTGGAACCCTGCGCTCATAGGTTAGGGAAAGTCTTTAAAGGAGTGTCTCAAAAGTCACTGCTTAAAGTCCTGTAGTCTGATTTGGGTGATTTCTACCTTTTGGCTATGGTGCATTGGCTGTGATGAACATGTACCAGTCCTTCTTTTCTTACCAGCTGTCAAGGTTTTTTGGATTTCAGATAAAAGTGGAATGGGTAGTTCATGGAGTCATTTTTTTTAACTATCAATTTAGAATTTATTTTAAACATAGTAAAATCCAACAGAACATAACAAAGTCTATCAAAAAAAAGCAGAACTGGTACAGAACTTCGAAAAAAGATAATGTGAGTACAATAACCATTACAGTATATCTTCAGAATAGCTGCCCATTCCAACAGGTATAATAGAATTGAACCAAAAACAAAACAGAACAAAACCAATAAAAGCAGAATATAAAACAAGGCAAACAAAAATAATAATGACCAGAGTAAAGCAAAACAGTGAGAAGCATATTGGGACTCGAAGACAACACAGAAGAGAATCCCCTATATATACTACATTGCCTATGGTCATCTTCCAAAGAGATGCTCAGGTTGCTGACCTGAGGCCTGCAAAATCTATGAAACAACACTAGCATTTAGTTGCTTAATGTTCCTCAGTTGCTACCAATTTAGCCAGATTTTAAACATAGTAAAATCCAATAGAACATAACAGAACAAAGTCTATCAAAACCAGCAGGTTGCTTACGGCAGGAAGGCGGGGAGGTTTGGTCCTTGATTCCAAGCCTGCGCACTGGTGCAGCACGGGCCTAGCGGGGTGGGTCCTAGAGGGGGCCCATTCTCATTATCTTCCAGGGGTCCGCGCAGTTCGTCCAGTCTAGTCAGAGCTGCTCAGCACCAGCAGGGTGGGTCCTGGAGGGGGCCCATTTACATTCTCTTACAGGGGTCCACCCGGAAGACAGATCAGTTGTCTCTTGGACAGAGCTGCTCGGGCCCAAAAGGGTGGGTCCTGCAGGGGCTCATTCTCGGTCACCTCCGGGAGTCAGCCCAGGTCACCCAGTCCCCCGGAATGCAGATCAGTTGTCTCGTGGTCAGAGCAACTCAGGCCCAGGAGGTTGGGTCCTGGAGGGGACCCATTCTCTTTCTTCTCAGGGGTCCGCGCAGGTCATCCAGTCCACCAGAAGGCAGATCAGTTGTCTCATTGTCAGAGCTGCTCAGGCGCAGCGGGGTGGGTCCTGGAGGGGGCCCAACTCGTTCTCTTCCCTGAGTCTGCACGGGTTGTCCAGTCCCCTGGAAGGCAGATCAGCTGTCTCATGTTCAGAGCCGCCTGGGGCAAGTGGGGTGGGTCCAGGAGGGGACCATTTGCTTTCTCCTCCGGGGGTCCACGTGGGTCGTCCAGTCTCCCGGAAGGCAGGTCAGTTGTCTCGTGGTCAGAGCCACTCGGGCCCAGGGAGTGGGTCCTGGAGGGGCCCATTCTCATTCTCCAGGGTTCCATGCAGGTCGTCCTCTCCCCCAGAATGCAGATCAGTTGTCTCCTAATCAGAGCTGCTTGGGTCCAATGGGGTAGATCCTGGAGGGGGTCCAATCTCGGTCTCTTCTGGGGTCCAGGTGGGTTGTCCAGTCCCTTGGAAGGCAGATCAGCTGTCTCGTGGTCTGAGCCACTGGGGCCCAGCAGGGCTGGTTCTGGAGGGGACTCATTCTCCCTTCTCCCAGTCTGCGTGGGTCGACCAAGTCACCCAGAAGGCAAATCAGCTGTCTCTTCGTCAGAGCCGCTTGGGCCAAGCGGGTTGGGTCCAGGAGGGGCCCATTTGCTTTCTCCTCTAGGGGAACAAGTGGGTTGTCCGGTCCCCCGGAAGGCAGGTCAGTTGTCTCGTGGTGAGCTGCTTGGGCCCAGAGGGGTGGGTTCTGGAAGCGACCATTCTCATTCTCCTCCAGGGGTCCTCATGGGTCGCTCATTTCCCCAGAAAGCAGATCAGTTGTCTCGTGGTCAGAGCCGCTCGGGCCCAGCGTGGTGGGTCCTGGAGGGGGCCCAACTCGTTCTCTTCCCTGAGTCCACACAGCTTTTCCAGTCCCCTGCAAGGCAGATCAGTTGTCTCGTGGTCAGAGCCACTTGGGCCCAGCGGGGTAGGTCCTGGAGGGGGCCCATTCTCGTTTTCCTCCAGGGTTCCGCACTGGCCGTGCAGTCCCCCGGAAGCCAGATCAGTTGTCTTGTGGTCAGAGCCGCTCAGACCCAGCAGGGTGGGTCCTGAAGGGGCCCATTCTCGTTCTCCTCTGGGAGTCAGCACAGGTTGTCCATTTCCCGGAAGGCAAGTCAGTTGTCTCGTGGTTGTAGCTGCTCGGGCCCAGCAGGGTGAGTCCTGGAGGTCCCCATTCTCGTTCTCTTCAGGGGCTCTGAGTGGGTCGACCAGTCCCCTGGAAGACAGATCAGTTGTCTCGTGGGCAGAGCTGCTCGGGTCAAGTGGGGTGGGTCCTGGAAGGGGCCCACTGTTAACTTTGGGGGATCCGGGCGTGTCGTCCAGTCTGGTCAGAGCTGCTCAGGCCAAGCGGGGGGGTTTTGGAGGGGGCCCAATCTCATTCTCTTCAGGGGGTCCATGTGGGTCATCCAGTCCCCTGGAAGGCAGATCAGTTGTCTTGCAGTCAGAGCCACTCGGGCCCAGCAGGGTGGGTCCTGGAGGGACCCATTCTCAATCTCTTCTGGGGGGTCCAGGAGGGTCGTCCAGTCCCTTGGAAGGTACATCAGTTGTCTCGTGGTCAGAGCCACTGGGGCCCAGCAGGGTGGGTTTTGGAGGGGACCCATTCTTCTCCTGTCTGTGTGGGTCAACCAGTCTCCCAGAAGGCAGATCAGTTGTCTCTTTGTCAGAGCCGCTTGGGCCAAGCGGGTTGGGTCCAGGGGGGGCCCATTTGCTTTCTCCTCTGGGGGAACACGTGGGTCATCTGGTCCCCCGGAAGGCAGGTCAGTTGTCTCGTGGTGAGCTGCTCGGACCCAGAGGGTCGTTCTGGAAACGACCATTCTCGTTCTCCTCCAGGGGTCCGTGTGGGTCGTTCATTTCCCCAGAAAGCAGATCAGTTGTCTCGTGGTCAGAGCCACTTGGGCCCAGCAGGGTGGGTTCTGGAGGGGGCCCATTCTCATTCTCTTCCCTGAGTCTGCACGGGTCATCCATTCCCCAGGAACACAGATCAGCTGTCTCATGGTCAGAGCCACTCGGGCCCAGCTGGGTGGGTCCTGGAGGGGCCCATTCTCGTTCTCATCCCAGGGTTCACACGGGTCGTCCATCTCCTGGAAGGTAAGTCAGTTGTCTCGTGGTCAGAGCTGCTTGGGCCCAGCGGGGTGGGTCCTGGAGGGGCCCAGTCTCATTCTCATCCAGGCGTCCGTGCTGGTCGTCCAGTCCCCCAGAAGGCAGGTCAGTTGTCTCATGGTCAGAGCCGATCGGACCCAGTGGGTTGGGTCCTAGTGAGGCCCATTCTCGGTCTCCTCCAGGAGTCCATGCCAGTCAGCCAGACCCTGGAAGGCAGATCAGTTGTCTCGTGGTCTATATTCGGTGATATGCTATGTACCCCCAAGTCCTCACATACTTTTGATGGGGCTATGTCCTTTCTTGTGTTCGGTTTGTAGCGCCGGGATTGGCAATGTGAGTGTTGTACCCTTCCAGAGGGGGAGCCGACATGCAGTGTAAGGGAAGGCGGGTCTTCCCCTTCCACACTCTCACTGTCTGCCTCACCAGTGTGCCTTGCGGATTGCAGCCACCATGAACAGCAGCTCCTCCACACCATGCTGACTTGGAGCCAACTAATGGACTGAAACTCCCAAGAAACAGTAAGAATAAACCTTTCCTTCCCTAATTTTGGGTGTCAGGTATTTTGTCTCAGCAACAAGTAAAAAAGTAACTAAGACATGGTTGGAGATGCTCCGGCCCAGCGGGGTGGGTCCTGGAGGAGCCCATTCTCATTTTCCTCCAGTGGCCCACATGAGTCATCCATTCCCCCGGAAGGCAGATCAGTTGTCTCGTGGTCAACCGCTTGGGCCCAGCGGGCTGGGTCCTGAAAGGGGTTCATTCTCTTTCTCATGCAGGGGTCCTTGCAGGTCGTCGAGTCCCCCTGAAGGAAGATCAGCTGTCTCGTGGTCAGAGCCCCTCAGGCCCAGCAGTGTTGGTCCTGGAGGGGGCCCATTCTCATTCTCTTCTGGGGTTCCACATGGGTCATTCAGTCCTCCAGAAGGCAGATCAGCTGTCTTGTGGTCGAACCTGCTCAGGCCCAGCAGGGTGGATCCTGGAGGGGGCCATTCTCGTTCTCCTCCTGGGGCCCGCACTGGTCATCTAGTCCCCGGGAAGGCAGGTCAGCTGTCTCATGGTCGCAGCCCCTCGGGCCCAGCAGGGTGGGTCTTTTAGAGGTCCTTTCTCAGTCTCCTCCGGGAGTCCACCCGGGTCGTCCAGACCCTGGAAAGCAGACCAGTTGTCTCGTGGTCGGAGCCACTGGTCCCCAGCGGGGTGGTTCCTGGCAGGGGCCATTCTCGTTCTCCTCTGGGGTTCCGCATGGGTCATCCATTCCCGCAGAAGACAGATCAGTTTTCTCGTGGTCAGAGTTGCTCAGCCCCAGTGGAGTGGTTCCTGGAGGGGGCCAATTCTCATTCTCTTCCATGGGTCCACGCGGGTCATCCTGTTCCCTGAAGGCAGATCAGTTGTCTCGTGATCGGAACCGCTCAGGTCCAGCGGGGTGGGTCCTCAGGAGACCCATTCTCCTTCTCCCCTGGGAGTCCATGCAGGTCACCCCATCCCATGGAAGGCAGATCGTAGCCTGTCAGGCCCAGCGGGGTGGGCCCTGAAGGGGCCCATTCACAGTCTCCTCTGGGAGTCCACACAGGTCACACAGTCCCCTGGAAGGCAGGTCAGTTCTCTTATAGTTGTAGCCTCTCAGGCCCTGCGGAGTGGATCCTGCAGTGGCCCATTCTTGGTCACCTCTAGGAGTCTGCACGGGTTGCCCAGTCGCCTGGAAGGGAGATCACTTGTCCCATGGTCAGAGCCGCTCAGGCCCTGCAGGGTGGGTCCTGGAGGGGGTCCATTCTCATGCTCTTCCAGGAGACCGTGCATGTCATCCAGTTCCCCAGAATGCAGATCAATTGTCTCCTGTTCAGAGCCGCTCAGGCCCAGTGGGGTGGGTCCTGAAGAGGGCCCATTTTCGCTATTCTCCAGGGTCCATGTGGGTCGTCCAGTCCCCCGGAAGGCAGATGAGTTGTCTCGTGGTCGGAGCCACTCCAGCCCAGCAGGGTGGGTCCTGGAGGGACTCATTCTCCTTCTCCTCCCGGCATCCGTGTGGGTCGCCCAGTCCCATGGAAGGCAGGTCAGTTGTCCCATGGTTGTAGCCTTTCAGGTCCAGTGGGGTGGGTCCCATTTTCAGTCTCCACCGGCTGTCTGTGTGGGTCTCCCTGTCCTCTAGAAGACAGATCAGTTGTCTTGTGGTCGTAGTCGCTTGGGCCCAGCGGGGTTGGTCGTGGAAGGGCCCGTTCTCGTTCTCCTCTGGGGGTCCGCATGGGTCACACAGTCCCCCAGAAGGCAGGTCTCATGTTCGGAGCTGCTCAGGCCCCACGAGGTGGGTCCCATGGGGTCATTTTGGAAAGAACTCTTTAATGGGTTGTCAAACTATTTTCTCCAGCATGTGCACCATTCAACTGTTCCAGGATTCAAGCATACAGAAAGACTGTGGGAGAAATGGATTTACTTGATTTTAGGTGAACACCAAATCACCAGACTTATGTCAAAAAGGCCTCAGTACCAAACAAAGGGCTCCCATTTCATATCTTATTGCTGGTGGGGGAGTCCATCTAACAGTGAAAAACCTTAGTGTGGCAAGTTTACAGAAATAGAAATGTTAGCTAGGCATGATGGCACATGCCTGTAATCCCAGCACTTGGGAGGCTTAGGCAAAAAGATTGCTGTGAGTTTGAAGTCAGCCTGGGCTACATAGTGAGTTCAAGGCCATTCTGAACTATACAGCAAGACCTTGTCTCAAAAAATAAAATGAAAGGAAAAAGAAAGAGAAATATTACAAAATTTAAGAGCATAGACAACTGGAAATTAAAGGATTTTATTGCAGGATTTTAGATGTACACAGACAGCTGGACTTGTGTGTCCAAAATAGCTGAGCATCAGACATAGGAAAGGCTCTAGTTTTTATACCTTTGGTCAAGAGGGTCATTGCAAAATGAGACAAAGGCAGCTATTACTCGATAGTTTTCAGTTTACCTCTGAAAGAGAATAGTTACAAAGGAATCCAGGGTCATAAAACCCTGTTCACAGAAACACAGTTGTCAACCTTATCTATATTTCTCGAGAGAAGACAGTTTCTAAGATGTCACAAGGATCCATCTACAGGAATATAATTGTCTCCCTAATCAGTGCCACAACAGAGGTCTGCCTTGAGGGAAAGCAGATACCTAAGGAACCCAGACATCATAGGTCTCTGTAAGAACTTTGTTATTTACCTTATCCATAATAGGGGGTCAGGAATTGTGGAGAGGAGTAATCTGGGAGCATAACTGTGTGAAACTGGGAGAAATTGCTTAAGAAAAACTGATTGTCCCTCCAAGTTCCACTTCAAAACAAAGACCGTTAGCTGTGACAGTTTTGTAACTCAACATATCCTGCTGGCCTTGCTCAGGCAAACAGAATATTATGGTGTTACAGAATTCAAGAGGTCAGAGAGACCAACAGGGATACAGGAGGACTTTATTAGGTGCACACTTGGTTCAACAGACTCCTGTCCAATATGGATGAGTGCTGAGCAAAGAAAGGGCTCCCATTTGTATACATTTTATTGAAAGGGTTGGTGTGAAATTGGTAGGAAGCATAGAAACAGTTATTTACTCAGTGACAGTTTAGCAACCTAATCCTGAAAGAAGACAAATTCCAGGATGTCACAGGACCTGTTTATAAGAACACGGCTGTCAACCTTATCACCATCAGAGCAGAAGGCAGTCTTGAAGGAAAGCAGATTCCTCAGAAACCAGGCCATCGCAGAACTTTGCCTACAGGAGTATAACTGTTAGGTCTATCAGTAACAGAGAAATAATGGCAGTTTTGGGGCCAGGCGGGACAGTATTTGAGAACTGTTTAATACTTGGGGGAGAGAAACCTTTCCTTTTTTTCCAAGTCCCACTATAGTGTGAACAGAAGGTTATAAAACTTTACTTACTTAGAGGGACAAAATTTACTACTTTTACCTGTATGAGAACAACTGGGTGGGGGGAATTTGGGAAAAAGACTTTTTTAAATCCTGCTTCACAATATTTGCAGCAACAGTTTTAAGGCAGTCAGAGTTTGGACATCTTTGTAACAATGGTTATTTCCCATCTCTGTGACAAACTCTTCCAGGAGCTCCTCCATTACTCCCCCGAGAGTTGGGAATCCACACAGAAATCTTGAGAAGCTGGGTACATCAGGTCCCATTCATTATTAGGCACCACATAATTTTACATGCTCACTACAGATCATAGTTGGAGGATCTGCTTTATTTTAATTTTTTAACTATTTGGTTTTTAAGAGGGAGTATTTTCCAGTGACCTGTGTGGGCTCAAAACAGGAAGAATTACTTTTAAAATATAACATTAGAAAAAATATATACATATATATAACATTAGAGCTGTAGAACTTGCAAATTTGCTTTACTGTATGTTGTAAACTTTATTGGTTTCTTTGGAACTGGGAGAACATAGAATTTTTCCTATGTTTGTTTTAACTAGTTTGAGCTATTGTAGTTTTGAAAATATCCAGTTCCCACAAATTATTCTGTTGGGTATTTCAACTATTTCAGGCCCATAAACATATTTACAATTACGGAAAGTTTTTATCTTTTTCTCTGTTGTACTGGTAATATGTTTTATCCTTATAGCTAGGGTTTAATACCCCAATTACTGTAAATAAAAATTCTCAATGCATATTTCTTCTTTTTATTCTATTATGAACATCGAAGTGCAGTATTTTCATCTGCTTGGCTCCTGTCTCTATTGTTTCAAAAGAGGAGCTCAGTTTTGAATACACAAGAACATTCCCTGTTCTTTTTTAAACAAAGTAAAATAAAACAAACAAAACAGAACAAAGCAGATCAGAACATAACAATTCAAGTAACACAGGATTTCAAAACAACACAACAAGAAATCGACAGTGTCTACCACAATGCCTCTTGTTTTCTTTAAATAGTTGTCCATATCTTCACACACAATAAATTAAAACAAAACAAAACAGTATAAAACCAATGAAAATAAAAGAATGAGGGCTTTGTGGGCCTTTAAAACCAGATAGGAAATCAATAATGGCTACCATGATGTCCCATTTTCTTCAAAATAGCTGTCCATACCTTCACACAATATTGAAATCAAATACTAGAAAACAGACTAAAACCAATCAAAACAAATAATAAAAGCATTACTGGGCTTCAAAACAAGATGACAGGAAATCACCAATGGCTACCATAATATCTCATTTTCTTCAATGTAACTGTTCTTACCATCACACCTAATAAAATCAATTCTTACAACCTCTTTAGGAGAAGTTCTAGGCACATATAAGTCTATACATATACATATATCCTTTCTGTATTAGAAGGAAAAATGAAACAAAACAAAACAAAAGAAAAACAAGAAACAAGGAGTCAAATAAATAACAATAAAAAAGAGCACAAAACAGTAACAATATAGGTTTTCAAAACAAGGTGGTAGGAACATAAAGTTTGCTGTTTTGCATACTTATCTTCGAAAGTGTTACTCAAATTACCATATATAGACATGCAAAAGCATTCCTTGTTCTTATAGAGGTCAGGACCATGCAGCTCTCCAGGAAATAAGATAAACATGAACTCATCAAAAAGAACAGTTTGGACTTATTGTTCAATTATTTACTCATTTATTCATGCCTATATCTTATAATCTGAACAACTACTTTCAAGATAACAATATGTATTAACCAGTGTTAATCTCCTATTGTTCTGTTTTGAAATTCTGTATCATTGATTTTATTTATTCATTTTTAAAACTAAAAAAAAAAAATACGAACCATCCTCATCTCCCCAATCTCTGTGGTAGCGTCAGGGTGGATTGCTGATTTATTCTCCACAATGTTGTTATTACTTGACCACATTTGTTTCCTTTTTTATTGTGATAAGATGAGGTGAACCCAGGGCCTACAATCCTGAACTAGGTTCCAAATCCTTTTTTTTTTTTTTTTTTGGTGACAGGAACTGGACAGTTACTAAGTTTTCCAGATTGGCCTAAAATTGTAGTCTTCCTGACTCAGCTTTCCAGACTGCCACTACTACAGGCCTAGCCATAATGCTTGAGTTTTAACTTTGGTGAAAATGCAGCAACCAACTTATACTTCATAGAAATTCATGGTTTAGATATTGTGGTCACCCACATTCTCAGCATGAAGAAAAGATCTAGAAAAAAATATTCTCTTTAAGGAAACAAGTCTCTAGACAGTAATTTTTGCCCAAAGGTCACAGTGCGTTTCCCAGCACAGGAGAATATAATTCAAACTTTCCTTCTTACAACGTTTAGACCACCAAGGAAACATGCTGAGAATCTTTCTTTGTAGGAGCCAGCATTTTCTACTGAGAATCTCTTAGAGACTCCACACCCGACATCATTGATGTGGTCTGAGACTCAGGTTCATTCTATATTCTAAAATTCTTCCTATCATCAGTCCATTTAAGAGTCTTAAAAAAATAATTTACTGAGTTAGTGCACACATTAGCGTTCTCTTACTGTAAGCAAATACTCAAATAACTTAAAAAGAGGAAATTTTGCTCCCTTGCTTGTGTGCCTGTGCCAAGGCAGCAGGGCAAGATGAGAGCAGGTAAAAGTAAATCTCTTAACCTCCTGGCTACCAGGAAGCCAAAGAGAAGAAGAGGTCAGGGCAAGGGCTCTACTGACCCTTGAAGGGCATGGCCTCAGTGACCTCACTCCCTTCTGGTAGGTTTAACCTCCTACAGGATCCACTATACACACAATGGCTATATCATAGATACAGCCTGTATCATGTGGCCTTTTAGTATATCATCGAAGTTCTCCAATTCCTACCTGGGGTTGGTGGTTCTCATGCACATAATATTACTCAGCAGGCTGAGGAAGGTCAAATGCCACAACTTTAAGGACAGCTTAGCTACACAGTGAGTGTAAACCCTCAAATTTAGTCATTGTCCTGCCTCAGCCTCCTGAATGCTAGTTTTAAAAGCATCATCCACCATACTTACCCTATTTTTACATTTTTGAGAAAAATTTTAACGCTCTGGAAGAGAGATCAAAGGTCCCTGAAAGCAGGAATATGTATTCTGAAGTCATAATGCCTTGTGAGGGTTGATGAAAAACATGTCAGAGACAAAAGTACCAAATACCCTTCAGAACACAGCCCAAAAATGAACACACCTCATCACCAACAATTTCCAGGAATGGATCAAAGTAAGACTTAGAAGCCTTGTATGGAAGCCACCAAAATGTTCCCTTATGAATAAATGGATGTGAAAATGTATTCACACAGTGGATTCCTTCCTCAAAAAGGAGGGCACTCTGACAGTCTGTACCAATGTAGGATCCTGAGGACACTGCACTAGAATGAAGAAGGAAGATCCCGGAGGACATGAAAGATCTGTGCCCAGAGGACTTCACACACAAAGAGCTCAGAGCTGCTCATTCACAGGGAGAAAAGGAAGTGAAGCAGAACTTTAAAAATCGAGTTTCCAAAACTTCCTCCTCCCTACAGCTGTTGTTCTTCATGCTAATACAGATAAAAGCAGTAACTTGTCCCTGCCAGTAAAGATGCATAATCTCTGGTTCATATAACACCCTATTCTGCCTGAGTAAGGCCACTAAGATACATTAAGTTGCAAAACTGTCTGATTCTGTAAATTTCCTTGCCTGTCTACAAGTGCTGCACTGAAGACCAACTCCCTTGGCAAGACATATAAAACTGGAGCCCTTCCTTTCTCTGGGGTTCAGCCTTGGGGACATGAGTCCAATGACTGGTGTTCACCTATAACTAAATAAAACCTCCGGAACCTCCTGCCATCTCTCTGATCTCTTGAATTCTGCAGCATGAGAACACAGGTTCCCATGGACTATGAGAAGGACATGGGCATCCATGCTTTCTTGGGGTAGAGTTTCTACTCAGGATAAGAAAAATATCCGCGAGGGAACAGTACATTCACTGCATAACACAGGACAGTCATGTTCCATATATTACAATTTGGGCCAGTGATAAACCACAGAGACATAGTGGCTGTATGAGATGGTATGGTACAGCCTCCAGCCTTCCTAGTTCTCAGGTAAGCGCACACTATGCATTTGACACAATGACAATTTCAAGAAAATGCCTATTTCCCAGAACACAACCCGATCGTTATTTCCTTATGTCTGTTGTGAATACCAAGCAAGCCTACCTGGAAAAGTGGTAACATGTGCTGTGCAGAGTGGGCTAGGAATCTCATCTCATCCCCCAGGAAGCTGGCCTTTAATCCTATCAACACAGGAGTCTGAAGCAACGCACCTTGTATATATAAGCCCACTCTGGGCAAAACAGGATTTGGACACAGCAGAGT